>PVKA01014549.1:0-17500 GCA_004027165.1 Ctenomys sociabilis
AAATAATTATTGAATCTTCGATATAATTCAGCTATAAAAAAACCTGTAAATATAATTTCATGTATGCACCTTGTACAGTACCAAAACGTTATGAAAACAGTTTGCAATGTATTAATTCATCGACTCTGTATGGTTAAGGTGTCTTGAAACTGTCTGATTGACATTTGTATTTTAATAAAATAAAAATAAATGGAAAAAACAAACAAACAAACAAACAAACAAACAAATGTAAAACCAAAACACTCAAAGCTTTAAAATCTGTAGTACTCTTAAATTTAGTAGTTTAGATTAAGAACCAGATGCTTTCTTGTCTGCCCAGAATTCAAATCATGTGGACCAATTCAGTTTACATGGTAAAGTGAGCACGTACACACCCATTCTGTAGTGCCCTGTCTGAGGTAGTGGGCATATCATTTTTGCAAGCTATTGAAAACATACTGGGTGTTACCTAGCTTTAAGAGTGGCTACAGCTTCCTTCTGATCATTTTTCTTATCCCTTTTTAAGATGTTAGTACATGCTATCCCAATAAGAAGTACAAAGAATTGTCATTTTGGACAGCAAAAAGATGACTTTTTATGTCAAGGGGAAAGTGTTCTTCTATTTCTCTCACCTGTATTTAAGTTAAAATTCTGGATAGTTCCTAAAGGAAAATTGGCAGCAAGGTCTTGTGTAATCCAAATTCCTCCTGTGCTATTATTATCTACTCAAGTCTTTGTTGGATTGCTATTAAGTAAGAGCAGATTTTTCTGAATGTACCACCTTTGTTGGAAAGTCAACTTGAATAGCTAAGTACAAAGGAAATCCTGCCATAAGAGGTAAGCAATTGGAAGCAGATTTAAAACTGCACTGTGTTTTCTACTTAATCAGGTTCCCCCCATTCTACTTGACATACTATAATCTGTTGAATCTGCCATTATTATTCTTCATTGACTGAACTGTGAGTTTGGGAACCCAAAGTTTAGGTTTGGGGCCATGGTAGAGAAAGAATTTTTTTTTTTTGGAGGGGGGGTTCATATACTCTTCAGAAAAACTTGAACCTCACCATGTTTGGAATAACTTTTGATGCATCTGTCATGTGTATTAGGTTTGCCTTCTGGAATATGATTTGGTACGGTGCAGATTCAGTTCTTACTCTTCATGGTGATGTCCCTAATCACTTGCATCAGAACAATTTTTCTATGGTGCTTGCTAAATTTTAATCAGTACATTAAATCCCTAAAGTATGTTTGTTTGTTTTTTGTTTGTTTGTTTTTTTTTTGTTTTGGCAGAACCGGGGATTGAACTCAGGCCCTTGCGCTTGCCAGGGAAGCGCTTATTCCACTGAGCCATCTCCCCGGCCCCCCTAAAGTATGGATGGCAGCTTTCGCTGGAGGTCTCCAGCAGTATATTGATCTAGGAAGAATTTCTGCAGGACATTTTGGAGATTGATAGTGTCAAGGAATATACTGTGGTGCAACACCAGTGACAGAAAGAAAAATCTGGGGTCAGCTTGTAGCAGCTTGAAGGCTTTCACCTCCCTGCATTGTGAAATTGTCTGTGACCAAAACAAAAGAAACCTGTAAAGTATGACTATATAGTGAAAGCACTGTACACTAGCTTTGTGACAAAAGGTAGCCAAGGTGTTTGAAAAATACCCAGGTGGCTGAGTGCTAATAAAACTGCATTATAACCAATGCACTCATTTTTCACAAGAAATTATTATTGCAGGTGTACATAGTGCCTGACATTATGTCATAGTCTTTTTGCACCATTTTATTTTGAAGTTTTTTCAAACTTTCATAAAAGTTCAAAAAACTAAAAAAATTCTTTTGTAGCTTCTAAGTCTTTTCATTTTACTTTGTGTGTGTGTGTGTGTGTGTGTGTGTGTGTGTGTGTGTGTTTAGCACAGGGTCTTCAGGGTCTCACTACACAAATCGGACTCGGGCTTGTGGTGATCCCCCTATTTTCAGCCTCCCAAGTGCTGGGATAGTAGGCGCATGCCCCCATACCCAGTCTCCGTCACCATCTCAGCCCGCCCCAGGGTGGGGCCAGCCCAGCCTTCCAGGGATTGAACCACGGTCCTTGCGCCTAGTCACTGTAGTCTGCTGAGCTATCTGGCTGGTCCTTACTATTTTGTTTTAATATCTTTTTAAAAATTCTTTAATTTTCTCTGATGAGAGAAAAGTACATATTTTATACACATATGCACAAATTTATCCCCCACTACTTGAGAGTAATTTGTATAGTGTTTCTTTATAGTAAGCATTTTATTACTTCCTAAAAGCAGGAATGTACCTATATTAGTATACTACAGTCATCAAAGCCAAGACATGATACTTGATATTCTTATTTTATGTACAAAGCTGTGCAAATCTTGATCTAAAAATAAAAATTAATAATGTATTAATGCACATTTAAAAAGACTAGAAACCCTGAAATATATTAAACACATTGGTTTTTCCTAAAAGTAGTGTTTTTTTTAAAGTAACAGCAAATATAATATGTGCATTCAGAATTTGTAAATTATATAAATATAAAACTAGAAAAAACCTAACATAAAAATGGTTTTAAAACTGGAGCTGAATGTTTTCTTCAGTATATTTCTTTTCAAACGATCAGAGAATGTTTGCAGTTGGTAATAAATATTCAAGCACCTTGCAAATGTCCTACCAATTCTCTTTCCTGATCTGTATATGCCTGTGGGATTAGAATAGGAATGCATAATTTAAATACAAATTGCCTTATTTGCATATACAATTAGTCATGCTACAGCTTTGATCGTAAGCAAAAATTATTGTCCTGTATTACCACTTAGATAGAATTTTAATTCACCTTGAATATTCAAACTAAATTAGACCCTGGCTGTATAGTTAGAAGGGCAGCACTTCCCTGGTGCCCCGAGTCATTTATGATAGGGCGATAAAGGCATCTTTGGCCCCCTGATGTGGAAGATGCCGGAAGTGCCGTCTGCAGAATCTTGATTGTATCCAGATTGTAAGCGCTTACCTTGAAGCAGCCGGCAAAGGCTTAACATTTTTAGTTAATATTTCCAGTCAGGATCAGTCCCTTATATTTTCATTGGTACAATCTAGGAGACAGTAATCACAAACAAGTGTTCTTGAGCAATAATGTTCCAGAAGGGATAAGCCACAGAAGTCACGACTGGGAATTACTTCTACAGGAGAATTGCTGAGCACCCTAAAGTAGACTCTGTGTACATGGGGGGAATAAACCATAAGAGTTTAAGGAACTGTAGGAATATGTGCATCTCTTACATTTTTACTCTATAGTAAAACATTTTTATAGGAATCTGTGTTTTTAATTAAACAGAACATTTAATTAAGGTGCTTTTTAAGTGGGTGAAACAATTAAGTGCAAACACTTGAATGAAACATGTCATAATTAGTTTTAATAGAGTGTTAATTGATACTAGGTTTGCCAAGTTAATAATTACTGCTTATTAAATTTTCAATTAATCATTGTCATTTTGCTTTGAATAAAGATGAAAATTAGATAAACTAATTCAGGGGGAGGATATTTTCCCTTGTTAATTATAACAGTTAATTTTTTAAAATGGAAATTACTTGTTTTAGTTGTCAATCTTGTATTGTACATTAGTGGAATCTTTGCACCCTTCCTGGTGCCAAAAACAAGAGCGTGTTGGACACCTTGTAGCTTTGCGGCCAGAGCTGACAGCATTGGCTGGCAGTAGAGGTTGTCTGTCGAGGTCAACAGTTGGGGATACAGAGCCGTTAATGATGCTGAAGGACAACAGCTTAAAACTTAGAAATCTGTCTGTCTGTCTGTCTATCTACCCATCTATCTATTGAAAGTCAGTCATTTTTTCTGAGGTTACGTTCTGAGTAATACAGATATACACTAAGTAACTTCAGAAAAAGTAAAACCATATCATCTATTTCACATAACTTTGATTTTGTTATTTGAGACAAGGTCTCGTTATGCACTTTAGGCTGGCCTTGAGCTCACTATGTATTCCAGGCTGGTCTCCAGCTCACCGTGGCCCTCCTACTTCAGCCTTCCAAGTGCTGGGATGCCAAGAGTTTGCCACCACGCTTGGCTCATCACTTTTAAGAGTCTGTGTTAATTGCTGAATTAACTTTTAACCCTTATGCTGCTTTTGTTTTTAAACCAGAAAATGATTTGCGTTCATTTCTTTGTGCATGTAAAATGTACCACTTTCAGTTTTCTGAATACTTATACTTTGTCCTCAAACTTCCTGGGTTCATGTTAACAGTGTCAGGGAACGCTTGTCTTCATGTGTCTGAGTAGCCCCAGACAGTTGTCTTGTGGATAATCTCTCTCTCTAGTACTCATTATTGTCTCAGACTCATGTCTACAGTCACCAGCTTGGTAGGAAGGTGGTAAGAATGTTAAATGCATTAAATGTATTTCCAGAAGTGCAAGTTTAAATCCTTACTCCAGCCCTCACTCTTTGCTTTCCAAAGTGAATCTCAAAGACTGCTAGTTTCTTCAGATAGCCAGAGCTGCACAGTAACTTGGAGCAGAGGTCTGCACATTCTGTAGGGTTCTGCGCAGGGGCAGCCAGGGCCCAGGGGCCAACAGTGTCTAGGGGCCTGCACTAATGCGGTTGTGGTCTGTTGCTCCCGATCTGACCCATCTGCAGAGGAGGCTGTGAATGAGGTGAAGCGCCAGGCAATGACGGAGCTGCAGAAGGCCGTGTCAGAGGCAGAACGGAAAGCCCACGACATGATCACGACGGAGCGCGCCAAGATGGAGCGCACAGTGGCCGAGGCCAAGCGGCAGGCGGCGGAGGATGCGCTGGCCGTCATCAATCAGCAGGAGGACTCCAGTGAGGTGAGGCGGGGCTTCCCTGGGGAAGAGGGTGGTCTCTGCTACAAGAGTACTCTTTTGGCCCGAGAAAATTACAGATCACAGCAGATTTTAGACAAAGCTTGGGGGAAAAATGTAAAGTCACTTGGAAGTCACTTGTGGAATTGACTAAGAGCTAATTGTGCTTTCTTTTTTAAAGACCTAAAAGACAAAACTTTAGATGGAAAAGATTTGATTAAAATGTATTTGATTAAAATAGATTACTATGAAATGCTTATAACTTTCCAGTACTACTTAAAGACTCCATTTGGCTCCATGTGTGACAGGTGCACACACACGTGTGTGCGCACACGCACAGACACACACAGGCACAGTGTCCTCTTACCAGAAGGGTTCTAATAAGGTTATGGTCTCCAAAGGCATATTCCATGCTGGGATCTGCTTCACTTCTTTGGCTATTGGTCTTAAACTCCAATTGTCAAAATGTGTTTTTAGATGTCTGAAATATTTTGTATGCATTCTCTATTTCCACATTATTTTTCATAACCATGAATATGGTCTTTATGTAACATTGCTGTCAGAAGTAATGTTATTTAGTATTTTTCCAGCATGTTAATTCCACACACACGCACACACACACACACACACACACACACACACGTGTATGCATGCACATGTACTCACCAATAGCCCAAATGACTGAAGGATCTGGGAAGTAAATAACCAAAGTGTAACAGAACATTTTTAAGAAAGTGTCTTAGGAAATCAGAGCAATCTAGACAGGCTCCACGTTAATTGATGCAGCATCACAATCATGAACCTCAAAGAAACTTTAGCTAAAAGAGCACAATTAGCTAGTCTCACAAAGCTGAACTCAAAGGCATGAACTGATAAATCAATTGTCTACTACAATACATATCTATAATTTGTGAGGGAGAGTCAGAATTTAATTTGTACCAGGCTTTTCTGTAGATGAAAGACACTGCAGGAATCACTCAGTGCCCAGAGTTTCTATTTAATGTGTAGCAGATGAATAACAAGGGGACAAAAGGAATCGATTTTCAACATTTGGAAGTTTCTCAGTAAGAGAGGGACAAAGGGAAGTTTATCTACCCATTCACTGCTGACTTTTTCATTGTTGACCTAAACTAGACAGAAATTCAATTTTATTGACATCTAATGCTGAGCTATGTAAGGACTTTGTGTATTTTATGTTTCCTTTTTAGAAAAAAATGTTATTAGCATCACTTGAAGAGAATTTGTACATGTTAGTAACATTGTGAGAAACATTTGTCCTGCATAACAGCATTTGCATATGCACATTTTAGGGCTGTGTGTATGGTAAGTGTGTTATAGAGGTCAGTGAATTCTAAAACCAACTGGCTAGGAAGAAAGTATGTAGTAACAAGTCTTTGCGTTTGGGCAGTGATGTAGTGTATGCTTCTGGCACCTACTGTATAAGCTTTATATCTTTTTTATAAAATTACCCAGGGAAATACATGATTTTGATACAAAACTTTAGCATTATCTGAATATGGTATATTGAGCAGATTCTGGTCTGCAGTGCCTCCTGGGCCCCTCTGGTCAGCCAGTAGAGCTCTGGCTTCCTTGAATGAGCACAGAGTGCCCTGTTGTGGCTTCACTGTGGTTAGTCTCTGGGGTGGGGACTCTTGCAGGTTAGCGCCCTGTGGCCAAGCTGTTCTGCCAGGTATTTCAGTGCTTCTCCCAGTTTTCACCTACAATGTGATTTTCAGGAAATTTCTTACTGATTAAACATTTGACCCAAATAATGCCTGCAAAGCATTGTGCTTTAGACATGTAGAACTCTTCATTGTCTTGGGGGAGGGTCTGGCTATGATAGTAACTGGTTGAAAATTATATATATATATATATATATATATATATATATATATATATATACATTCTCATTAAATATAGTGGTTATTGATTTTCAAACTGTATTAGAAATTAATGGACCTCTTTTTTATGGCATACCCAGGGAAGTGATTATATGATAAATATGCCTTTAAATTATGCACATCCACTTATTTGTTTATGCTTGCAACAAATTCTAGAGCTTTTATTACATATCAGGGACAGTGCTGGCACTGAGGGTACAACAGTGACTGCTTGTGTTAAGTACAATTCACTGAGTCGAATAACTAAATTATATGGGTCATAAAAAGTTTCAGGCAAAGGCTTCTCATTGTTGAGCAGCACTGGTTGGCAGCTGTGCTCCACCCCTCTCTGGCCCTTCTGTCTTGTGCTGTTCCCACAGGAAGTGGGCATGCTTCAGTCATGCAGGAGCAGAGGGAGACAGGGAGGGAATGGCTGTGGGTGTTGGGTAGAGATCACTCAGACTTCAGGACAGTGAAAGCAGGATGGGGAGGAAGAGGGCTGGGTGAGTGTGGCTGGTAGTGGTGCCAGAGGCTGGGATGATTGGATGTGCTGTCTGGGAACCCACGGGCTACAGTGGGTGGGGCACGACACTTGAGTCGCTGTCAGGAAAGAAAAGGTTAGTTGTGATTTTCAGTGGATCTGTTGAGCTTGGAGTTCACGCACCTCAGGTTATGCTACTTGAACCACCTTCAGAAACCTGGCTTTGATCTCTGTCCAGGATAATATGTAGGGATGCTGGGAAGACTTGTGTGCTGTGTGTGTGTGTGTGCATTCTGTTTCCATAAACAATACTCATCAAAATATTTGAAGGTCCAAGTCCATTATTTAATCCAGCTGGACAGACACAGCTTCTGTTCAGGTTGGAACGGGTAAGTGGAGCATGGGGTCTTAAAGGTCCAACCTGCCCCATGTAGAAGGCAGGCAGTGCACTGGCCTCCTCTCTTCATTGCTGAGAGTGCCGCCCTCACTCTCTGGTGTGCTGCTCTGGATGATGAATCGCAGGGTGTTAGCCCTTAACGCCCATCCACGGCTAGCTACTTGATGGTCATACTCTTCTGTGAGACAGAGATGCCTAAGACCAGGCCCAGAAGACTGAAATGAACTAGTTGCCCCTCAGCGATCATCTCAGGGGTGACTTGTTTCACTCTTATCAGACTCTATCTCTCAAGAAACCTGCCACTCACCATAGAGAGCTATTTAATTTTTTTACATCATTTTTTTTTTTTTTTTAAATGTGTTTGGTACAGGGTCTCACTATGCAGCTTGGAATCATAGCTCAGACTTACAGTGCTCCTCCTGTTTTCAGCCTTCCCAGTGCTGGGATTGCAGGCGTGCACTACCAACCCTAGATGCAGCCTCCTGCTCAGTGCCCCTGGGGAGTGTGACCGGCACTGGCGCAGCATGCACTACCAGGGATCGAACCCTGCTCCCTGCACTTGCCTAAGCAGGTGCTTAGTCTGCTGAGCTATCTTGCTGGCCCTAGTATTTTCATTTATCATGTTTAAAGAACTAAAATTCATGAGATCATGTGTATAACCTATATAATCTGAGTCTACAAAAATATATGTGGCTCATGTACACAGATTATTCTGTGTTTCTTTTTCAGGGACTTTAAGAAGGCACCTGAGCATCGTAATTGGAACGTTTGAGTTGTAGTCCCATGTTTCTCCTGAGTTGGGTGGTTAAGTGCAGGAATCTCAAGCTGCTTCTATCTGTACTTTTGCATTTAGCCGTCCTCCTCCTCCTTGCTTTCACATGTGAAATGGAACTGCTAATGCTCACTCTATTTAGAAAAAACAGTGGTTCTCAAAGATAGACAGTAGAGGATCCAAAAGGAGGCAAGAAGAGTTGAAGACTTTTGATGAGAAGCCCAGCAAGAATAAAACACAGAAGCAGGAAGTAATAATGCATGGGTGTTATTTGCTCAGAGATAGGGCAGCCTATAATGTGTCCTCCAAACTCGGACTCTTTCCATAGGAAACGTGTCCTTGCTGGGGTAGACCCATGCTCTGAGCCAGTCTGCCCAGGACAGTGTCAACTGCATGGACAACAGCAGAGTGATTGTGGGTCACCTGAGCCTTGTCCTGCCCGAGATGGAGTGAGAGCTGTGGTGTAGCAGCCCCGTATAGGTGGGGATCAGACTTGCTTCTCGCTCAACAGCTCATCCTCTTCTCCTCTTCCTCTCAGAGTAGACACCTTCCTTTTGCAGGTGAGGATGCAGGTTGGGCGTGAGTGGCTCAGCCCCCTGCTAGCACATCACAAGCTCTGGGTGTGTGAGCAGATGCTAGGCATGAGGTGTCTGGCTCTCAGGAACCTTCTTCAGAGCCACACGGCAGTGCTGGGAATTGCCTTTCACTGACTGTATCTGAGGGTGTCTGCTTCTTCACCAGACTTCATTCCCACCTATTTTCTTAGCTTGAGCTTATAGACTAATTACTATCACTCACAGAATAACACATCCTAGTCAGTATGATGCTGTATCTTTTGAAGGTTTTTTATATACTTCATTGAGAATGTAATGCCAACATTAGTGTAAATCAAAAGATATTAATGGAATCTAATCATCTTGGATTACTAAAGTGTTTTCACTTTTGGTTTCCATTTCCTTTGTGTACAAAAAGTTGTACACAAACAACTTTTTACCCAATGAGCACTGTCAGATTCACATAACTTTCAGTGAGAAGTCTACAGCTCCTCTTTGAGATCTACAACTTGCTTTAGCTGGGGTGATTGGACCACGTGACTGGAAGGGAGCTCAGAAAAGGATTAGTAATTATACTGTTCCAGTAGTTAAGTCTGAGTTTTAAGCACCCAAATATTGCTTCTCCCCAGCTTAAAATGGCCTTTCCAAGTACAGAAATGCAGGGTTAGCTCAAGTCAGGCAGCTCTGTGACACCTAAGCAAAAACACTGATCAAATCCACTTTTTTTCCAAAAACCAAAACAATAAACAAAAAACACCTTTTAGGAGCCAGCCAAATAGCTCAACAGATTAAAACACCTGCAAGCACACACAGGGGTTTGATATCCAGGTCTGTCATGCTAGCCCTGCCCCCAGGACATGCTGAGACAGCAACTGAGACTGCACATGGTGGCACATGCCTGTAATCTCAGCTCTTGAGAGGCTGTAAGCAGGTAGATCACTACAAGTCTGACATTGTAGTGAGACCTGAACACCCTGTAGACCCTTCCCTAAAATGCCTAGAAAAAGAAAAAACAGAAAAAAAAAGAGAAATGTTTCTACTATATATTTCAAGCACCTGCTAAACCCTGATTACGTGAGCCAGTCAGATTCTCCTTCTAGTAGTACTGGTATCACCCACAGCAGTATCTCTATAGTGTTTCCAAAACTCAAGTGTCACCTGTGTGGGCCCTTGTTTGCCACACAGGGAACTTAAAGTGTGGCCCTGGAAAGGCCCTCTCCGAAAAGTTGAATCCCACAGCATTATCTGTGAGGCTGCTTCAGTCAGGTTTTTAATAAATTTCTTAAGTAGTCAGCTCTTCCCCTCTCCCCTCCCTCAGTGGTATGCACTGGAATGGTTTTGATTTAAAATGTTCCCCCAAAGTCTCATGAGTGGAGGCTTGGTCAGATGGGTTGGGTCACAGAGGGGGTGAGCTGGCATGCTTTGTCTCTGTCCCTTCTTTCTCGGCTTCTGTTTCCTGGCTGCCAAGGCATGAGCAGCTTTCCTTCAAAGCCCTTTGCCCTTGAGGCCAGCCTGCTGTGGATTGAACACAGGGGTGCCATGAGCGAGACAGACTTTTCCTCTCTAGGTTGTGGCTGTTGGGCACTTTGTCCTAACAGTGGGAAGGTACCAGGAGATGGATTGTTATTGTCACTACACCTGATTATGTGGTTCAGAGTTTTTGAAATTGGTTGGTGAAAGGAGTTTGGAAAGGTTTGGAGATGCCGACTAGAGAATGAAGTTTTTGTTATTGTTGTTGCACTCATTAAAAGTCCATTCTTGGTGTGTACTAAGATTAGTTGTTTAATTCCATGGGTATTCATAGCATCATGGGAAGAATACTAGTCTTGGAATGACCTTAAGTTGCTTGCCTGTTGGAGCTTTGATAGTCTTACCTGCCAGGCCAGTGGAATATTTGTAGTCAAGGTGGTTGAGGATACATATTAGATGATTGAAAGAATTTTATTTAAAAAGTTCCCTCATAGGCCAGTCATGGTGGCACATGCCTGTGATCTCAGCGCTTGAGAATTGCTGTGAGTTCAAGATCAGTCTAGGCTATGTAGTGAGTTCAAAGATAGCCAGAACTACTTTGTGAGAACTTATCTCAAAAGAAAAGTGTGTGTGTGTGTGTGTGTGTGTGTGTGTGTGTGTGTGTGTGTGGCTGTTGGAGTGGAAAAGAAGAGCTGGAAGGAAATTATTCTATGATTTTTAATAGGAAAGGCAGCAAGGAAATTTGAGTAGCAAGCATGCGATAGGACAGCGACTGAGTGGTTGAGGGACTAAGGAGTCCCTTGGAGTTAGCAATAAAAGGCTGAGGACCAAAGCATTGCCAGTGTCGCAAATGGACAGCCTCATCATGAAATTCTAGGAGCACTCATTAGAGGAGCATCGTGCAGATGGCTAGAATCATGAGGAACAGGGAGGGCGCATTGGTTTGCAGTTAAGGACAGCGGTGGGTGTCAAAAACTGAGGTCCAGAGTCTTTGGCTTATAGTGCTTTTTTGTTTTTTCTGTATTTTAGGGAAGGGTCTACAGTGTTGAGGATCTCAGTACTAGATCAGACTCCTAGTAATTCTCTTATTTACAGCCTCCCAAGAGCTGAGATTACAGGGGTGCACCACTATGCCCAGTCTCAATCATAGTCTCAATTTGTCCCTGGGAGCAAGGCTGGTGTGGCAGTTCCATCAAAGCCTGAAAAGAAGATCACAGGAAGGACAGGATATTTCTCATTTTCCCTTTTGACAAATATGGAGAGGAAAATTAGCGAAGAGAAGAGGAAATTATGGTCTAAGAAAGAGGAGTTTTAAACCTTGGATACCAAAATTAGGGAATTTCAACAAGGGCCATTTAAAAGAAGGAATTGAAAATGGCCAGTAGGGGCAAATCTTCAGAATGTTTGAAGACTGAATGAAAGAAAAGCAGCTAGTCAGTCATGAAGCACAAGTGTAAGCAACCTGATGTGTCCTCCTTGTTCCTCATAGCTGTCAGTGCTCATGGGAGAAGGGACTTAATTTGGACTTAGGCCATGAGCTAATTGCAAAGGGAAAGAGGAGCAGGATGTAGAGCAGGGCCTGTATCTACACTTGCTTTCTTCTAGCTGCTGCCAGAAGGAGGCAGGAGTGCTATCTCTCACCATTTATTCAGGAACCTCTGAACCTTCAGGTACTGCTCAGCACTAAAACCAGCCTGAATTCTCTTGCAGTTGTTGTTTCTGTATTTTAATGCACTGTTCCTTCAGGAGCCTGAATGACTTGCCTATTTCTGAAGCCAGTAAACCGTGAAGTTGGAGAAGAAGCACAGCTCAGCGTAACTCTAAAGTCTGTGCCATTTTTATTTTTATCACACATCATGATGTAACCTGTTCTTGGTACCTCCAACCTGTGCTGCCTCAGTGGGACCTAAGAAAATATGAGACATGTGTGGCATTTTGGAGAGACTATTTGGTTTGCAGCTCAAATACCTGGGGGAATCAAGACTTGGCTGTGAAATTTCCTAGCTTTGTGCCTTGGGGAAACACCTTTTACTGCAGAGGTTGTTTATTTTGAGGTTCCCTTTTCTCTGAGCTGCAGAATGTACTTGAACTGTCCAGTGAATTGCAAGTATATGAGATTCTGATCCTAGTGTGAATTTAAGTTGGTGCATTGCCTTCTGTAGAATTCTTTACATGTTAGGAGCTTTAATTATAATCATTGGACTTAAACATGCCAGGCATTGATTTGGTGTAAAGAACTAGAGAAACTTACAGTAACTCAGGAGAAAACCTGTTGCCTCTCAGAAAAAGAAATATCAACAGTAAGGGATGTGAGGGATATATTTGAGCAGTAATGAGAGAATGACCATTCTCATCTGTCTAAAATAAAAAGAGAAAGGAAACCTTTTTCTTTTTTTCTTATATGCAAAGGGCAAAGAGAGTTTCTGATAGAAATGGAGCATCAGGAGTCTTTGGTGCGTGATTTTGGCATCTGGCAGTTTTGCTCCATCTCTGTGTCCATGTATAGCCTTGGGTTTAGAGTATTCGGCAGAAGGGAGATTCGTGTTCGGCCTCAGATTCTTCATCTGACTTACAGCCTGACTTTGGTCAGCTGAGTTCTCAGTTTTCAAAGAGGGAGGAAAATATTCCTTATGTGGAAAAGGAAATAATATAATAAGTAAAGCCGCACATTAACTTTGGGAATGAAATGTGCTATGAAATAATATTTGTGAATTTTCTCCACGCTTGTGGCAGATTCTGTCCATAGTGTTATTCCCAAGGAGCTTGAGAGCTGCAATTATTTAAAATTAAAAAGCTAATAAATGAAACAACTAGTAAAGTACCACTTGCCTGAATATATATATATATATATATATATAAAACTCATTAAAATGTAAAATTAGATTAAGCCATTGCCCCACCTTTATGGATATATTCAGGGGTGTTGGACACAATTTGCAGTTGCTACTTTTGTGAATAGCAGAAGGCTTCGACATGTAAGAGGATCCAAGCTAGAGCTTCTGCAGAAACCCTCGTCTGGCTCTGTCCACAGGACTGGGAGCTGTGGTACACTGGCTGGGCTTCAACACACAGGTACGGAGGAGCCAGGAAGAATGCAGCAGGGCCATCCAAAGGGAGTAGATTACTAAGAATTGCTTTTCAGTCTTGTATCTGACTGTTAAAGAGGAGCATGCACTTTGAGTGCTGAGCTAGGTGAGTGTGCACCAGACTTCCTAACACATTTGTGGCAGAACAATGTCAAGAGTAAGTGAAGAGGTAGGTCTTTCTTATTCTCCTTTGCCAGATCCTTTGAGTTGCTTTGTTGTACCTTCCTGCAGCTGAAAGTTGTTTTTGCCCTGGTGGTGGGTGATAGATAAGTACAATTGAAGAACCTCAGCGTAGAAGTACAGGGAAAGCTAAGCCAGAGTCCTTAAGCGCTGGAGCAGAACTGGGCCATTCGGGCAAGAAGCCCCAATTCCCAGCAGCTCCACGATCTAAAACATCTGTTTCTGCATTTGGCAAAATTCCACTTCTTTTTTTTTATTTGTAAAATTGTTCCCATCTTTGAAAACACTTTAAAAAATAAAGAAGTCCCCATTCTGTCTCCTTTTCCCACCCCCCAACACATGCATTTGTAATTACCTGGTTTAGTCTGTGTGTTTAATCAGTTTAAATTGAGAGCGCTGTGTACATCTGATTTCAATCTGAAGGAGCCATTGAGTATTGGGCAGTTACCACCTTTGTGTCTGCCAAAATGTGCCTCTGCCAAAAAAACGGATAGGACTCACACCCCAGGGTATTTCCTAAAGAAGCCACTTGATTCAGATTAGATGTTTAATTTCCTTAAAATATTGTTTTGGATTTGGGTCTCTGTTCACTAATTGGGATTTTCTGATGTAATTTAGGAATATCGCTTATTTGCTAAGCTGGTTCCTGGATCCAGCTGGCAGTCTCCTAAAAGCTAAATCTCACGGAAGTAACTTCACTGCAAGCCCTGAGTGTCATACCTCATTTCTTTGAAGGGTGGGCCAGGCCTATGTTTGTTCATTTCTTTGTGGGACCGTCATCCATGCAGTGCAGTGGAATGAACTGTGGGGGAGGAGGGCATTGATTTTGAGGAGGGGAATGGTAAATAATGAAGCCTCTGATTAGAGGGTCACCTCTTTTGAGATATTTGCCTAATTGAAGTAGAAAATACTTCATTCTAAGTTCTAGTACTGATTATTACTTATTTTAAAACTGTCATAGCAGCCAAGTTATGTCTAGATTTCTTTAGCTAACTTCACCTAAAATGCCTCCCATTGGCCAGAGCTTGAGAGTTTAGTTTCTTTCTCCATGGGTCATAATTTTTGAATATAAAGAAAGAAGAATATAGAGTTAAGCTATCTCTAAAAGGTTATTTTATTTTAAGGAAGGGTCTAAAATACAGGGTATTCAGGATCTCGCTACTAGATCAGACAGACTCCTAGTGGTCTGCCTGTTTACAGCCTCCTAAGAGCTGGGATTACAGGCATGCGCCACCACACCCAGTTTCACTAGCCATCTTGGCATGCCTCGGGTGGGGCTGGCATGGCAGGCCTGGGGATCAAACTCTTGCCCTTGTGTCTGCTTATAGGCACTTTAATCTGCTGAACTATTTGGCTGGGCCTTCTAAAAGTTTTAAACCAGAGTTGTTAGTCCTTTAGCATTTGAAAGTCTCCTAGAGCCTTTTTATTTGTAATAGCATGACCACTAGCAAGTCCTTGCTTTATGTGTTTGTGGTGATGGATCAGCCCTCCACATGAGCCCTTCTTGGACTGTACAACTGGGCTGCTAAAAGTGAAACAGAGGTAGGGGACACAGTGAGGCTACTGTAGTGGTTGTGTACGATGGACTTTAAAAACATTGATTTTAGGCCAGCTAGATACCTCAGTGGACTAAGTGCCTGCTTAGGTAAGCGCAGGGACCAGGGTTGGATCCTCTGTACCACATGCCGTGCTGGCCCCAACCCTGAGTGCACTAAGCAGGCTGATAACTCCCAGTGTGGCAGTGTACATCTGTAATCCCAGCACTGGGGAGGTAGGAAACAGGAGGATTGAGTCAGAACTGCCTAGTGAGACCCTGTACCAAATACATTTTTTTAAAAAATTGATTTTAATTGTGATACAGCCATACACTGTCAGCTGGTTGGGAGCACCAGATTGCAGTGGGGAATTTGTTTTACAAGGAAATAGTCGAAACTGATGGAGATGAAGAATAAGAAAGCATGGCACAAAGCTAAGATCACTCGAGGTAGGGTTTCATAGTGAAATTTGTTTCACCCTAGGAACTAGGAACATTAACCCTGTAAACGAACATTTACAGTCAGCTTTCTGTGGTTTAGTCTCCACCTGGAAGGACCCCTGAGGGTATTGTCACAATTAAACTTCTCCCCAGTGCTCCGTCCCACACAGGTGTTCTGTCTCTAGGATATCTGTGCTCTGATTCATGGGGTGTTTATTTTAAAGCTTAAGTCTCAGAGGCAGCCACATTTCTGCTTTTCTCCCATCTTGCAAGATGCCACCAAGGAGAGGGGGCTGGCCTGCTAGGGTATGTGCTCAGCCTTCTGCTTCCCCCAAGTACCCCCATTCCCTCTGCTCTGCTAACTTGGCTGGGCTGCAATATGGCTCCTGTGTCGTGGGCTACACAGATGTGTGTGCTGAGAGCAAAGTGCAAGCAGGGAGCATGGTGGGGCCACAGGCCTGCACACACAGTCCTTGTGTACTCAGGTTTATAACTGTTCAGTTTTCAAAGGCTAATTAGGCACCATCTGATTTATTCATCTCACAACTACAGAATGTATGGAACGCCTACTATCTGCCTGGGACTGGGTGCTTAAAATATACCACCATAAAATAGACCGAAGCTCCTGCCCTCCAGGTTCCTGAGGTGAAGAGGACTGTTTTAAGCCTGTTTTGGTGTCTGGTTGTGGGACACAATCAATGCAGAGCGAAGGACAGAATATGCCGGGAGTTTACCAGTGCCCTACCTCTTCAGGAGGCGTTCCTCGCCTCCCTCAGGTGGAGCAGGGAATAGAGTCTCAGCTGCTTCATTGTATTTCTTAAATTTTAACGCAATACCTCACAGTCCCTTTCTGATTTTTTGTTACAAGGAAGAAGCTTCTGAGCATTGTGATACTGATTCTAGAAAGGGGAAATATTTGGGTCTAGTGACTGCTGGAGAATTCAGATACAAAGGGTGGCCAAAACTAAAAAGAAAGGCTTTTAGAGTAAAACTTGAAAGGGTCTGTAACTGCTTTGTTCAGTTCCATAATGGGAGAAACTGGGATGGAAATTAGCACCAGACTGCCTCTTACGTATGCACTGCGTGTATCTGTGCTCATGCACCTAGTGATGCATTCTGACCTCTCATTCTTGAATGTAGGGAGGCGGTACCACCTGACCTGTTTATTAGACTTCTGCATTGATGGTGCATTCACCTGGGATCTCTTTCTCTCCTTCAGAGTTGCTGGAATTGTGGCCGTAAAGCAAGTGAGACCTGCAGTGGGTGTAACACAGCACGATATTGTGGCTCCTTTTGCCAGCACAAAGACTGGGAGAAGCACCACCACATCTGTGGACAGACCCTGCAGGCACCGCAGCAGGGAGACACACCTGCAGTCAGCTCCTCTGTCACGCCCAGCAGCGGGGCCGGGAGCCCTATGGACACGCCACCAGCAGCCACTCCGAGGTCAACCACCCCGGGGACCCCTTCCACCATAGAGACAACTCCTCGTTAGAAGTGAACTCAGAACTGTCGGAGGAAAGACAACGTAACCAATCTGAAACCAATTCCTCATCCTCAGATGCTCAAAGTCATGTTTCTGTTTGTTTGTTTATAAATGAACTATCCTATTTCAGTACTTCAGCAAGAGCAGACCTAACTGTATCTTGAGGCGGTAGTAAAACGCAGAGGGCCAGTAACGGGTCGTAATGACTTATTATGGATAACAAAGATATCTTTTCTTTAGAGAACTGAAAAGAGCAGAGAATATAACATGAAACGCTAGATTTGACCTCCTCCCTGTTATTTTCAAGTAGCTGGGATTTTAAACTAGATGACCTCATTAACCGATGCTTTACCAAACAGCAAACCAAGAGATTGCTAATTGCTGTTGAAAGCAAAAATGCTAATATTAA
>PVKA01014549.1:20000-25919 GCA_004027165.1 Ctenomys sociabilis
AGACCTCATAAACCTAAAGAAGAGAAAGAAAAAAAAGACTTTTGTTACTTTCCTTTTTTGCTTGTCACTTATATACAGGCTATGTGAGAGTATAATTTGTAGGTATTACACATTTAAGAAAAGTTATCTTCATTGGATAGAAATGAATGGTGGTCGCTGATAGGAATAGGGCGTCCTCTATCTCTTCTTTCTGTCTCTTACTCTTCTCTTTTTCTGTCATGAGACTGTGTGTGACAGGGCCACCTGTCTTTTTAATTTTTTTCTTAACTTTTTTTTAATGTGTAGGTGCATGTCTTGGGGATTTAAAAATTTCAAGGCTGGTTTACTTATGCAAAGCATGCCTACGTCTGGAATACTTAGGGAAAGAAAGCGACTCCATGTTGTCCAAATTCCTCAAGGGACAGAAAAAAAAAAAATTGGAGACTGTTGAAATGCAGATTTGAAGTAATTTTTTTTTATATTATTTTGGGTTCTGCGACATTGTGAAAAATTAAAGTTGTTGTGCAATACTTAATTCAGACATGTACCACAAGTTAATGGTAGACTAACACTGGGGGTGGGGTCTAGGCATCATGCTTCTGTTGCATACTCTTGAGCTTTTAAGTCTACTATGTCTGGACTGTGGTTTCTTGTTTATCCTGTTTTCCTTAGTTGGACTGTAATGTATGGTCTGTCAACCTGTGAATCTTTATGATTCAGGTATTGTTGTATTCTTTACTGTGTAATAAAAAAGTTTAAAAAAAAATGGGGAACTGCCATGAACAGACACTTCTCTGAAGAAGTACAAGTGGCTGGCAAATATGTGAAGAAGTGTTCAACATCTCTGGCCATGAGAGAAACCAACATTTTAAAAAATCATTGAGGACTTGCCCAGCAACTCCCCAGAGCCCCTGCCCCCAAGCATGCTGAGCGAGGGAGAATTTTTCGGAATCTCCCTCCACCTGATGCACGCAAGCTCGGTTTGGTTAGGGTGTGGGAGAGCTTTTGGCTTCCACCCCCCCACACACACACTCTGCAATACCCAGAGCCCCCGGCCCCAAGACCTCCGAGCAAGAGAGCCATCGGCCTGAGACACCCCAGACCAATGTGCCCAGCAACTCCTGGAGCCCCTGCCCCCAAGCCTGCTTATCTAGTGAGAAGCTTTCAGAAATGCCCGCCACCTGAACCACCCTGGCCCGGCCTGGTGACTGTGTGGAAGACCTTCTGCACTCCAGGGTGCTCCCTGGACCAGGTACACAACAGAGGGGAACCACAGGCTCACAGCTGTACCAGAAGAGCTGCAGCAAAAAGGAACTGAGCACAACAGCTATACTCAGGCCAGGCATAACTGGATAATCTCAAACTTAATAGACTAGCACCCAAATCTAATAAGGCGCTAAGGTCATAACTACACCAAAGCTCTAAACCAAAGGTCAGAGGTCAGTGCTATACAAAATGACAAAGACAAGAAGCAAAAGGCAATCTAAAACCTCAAGTCCAGCAATAAGTGCAGAGGATACTAGCTCAGCTGAAATGAGTGAATTAACAGAGGCAGAAGCAAAGAAACAACAGCAGAAAGGTGTAGAGGAACTCTGACTAGAATTAACACATGAAATAAAAAAAGAAATTTTTGAATACACAGCATCTGAAGTAATAAATCAAATCCAGAAAGGTATGAGGGAAACCCAATGCCCACCCAGCACAAGTGAGAGAACACAATTCCAGCTGAAGCATATGAATTTACAGCTTTGCAAGCAAAGAAACAACAGCAGAAAGGTAATGAGGAACTCAGCAGAAAAATAATTTCTGAAATAAAAAAAGGATTCTTTGAAATCATAGGATCCAAAGTAGAGAATCAATTCAGCAAATATATAGAGGAAATCCAATTCAGAAAAAAAAAGAACTCTACAGTAAAAGAATTAATAGTTACCTCTAAAGAAAACATTGATTTAAAAAAATAGAGATAAGAAATATGATGGACTCCTTGAATGAGCAATACAGAAAAGAAATAGATCACATGAAGCAGAGCCAAAGAGATATAGAAGAACGTAATTCTCAATCACGACTCTACAAAACTGTTTGAGTGAAAGCAAAGACAGAGTTTCAGATTTTGAAGATGCTGGCACAGCTAGTCAAAAGATGAGGAAGTATATCTTAAAAACGAGGATGCAGGAAAAAATAATCCATCACCTGTAAGATGATGCCAAAATGAACAATGTGAGATAAATTAGTGTCAATGAAAATGAAGGAGTCAATACAAATGATATAAAAAGAATATGGGCAGAAGTAATAGCACAAAAATTCCCAAATATGAGGAAACAATCCAACGTTCAAGTAACCGAAGCATACAAAATACCACATAACTTCAATCCAACTAAAAACACACCGAGACATGTAATAGTCAAGATCCCAGAAATCCAACACAACAATAATACACTGAAAGCTGCTAGAGAAAAGAAGCAGATCACGTTCAAAGGAAAACCCATCATAATTATGGCTGACTTCTCTACACAAACCATGAAGGCAAGGAGAGCATGGAGCAGAGTTCTTCAAGTCCTGTATGAAAACAAATTCCAGCCCAGATTACTATACCCTGAAAAACTCTTTCAAGTTTGATGGAGAAGTGAAATTCTGTCAAGACAAAGAACAGCTAAAGAATTTCATGATGACAAGGCCATCCCTACACAGGTTACTGAAAGATGTCCTAGAGACAGACCACAATGACCACAATTCCATGAGTGAGAACGGAAGGAACCCACTAAACAGCACAAACAATCAAACACAGGATAAAAAGGAGTAAACAACAGGAGGTAAATATCATGACAATCATAAGTCAACACATTTCAGTTATAACCATCTATGTAAATGGACTCAAGAGAAATACACTGGCACAGTGGATTAGGAAACAAAATTCAACAATATGCTCTATACAAGAAACACACTTAACTGAAAAAGACATTCATAGGCTTAAAGTCAAAGGATGGAAAACAACACTACATGCCCCAGCACCTCAGAAAAAAAGCCAAAGTAGCAATTCTTTCCTCAAACAGTGTCAACTTCAAACCAAGATAAATCAAATGACACAAAGAAGGCCACTATATATTGGTTAGGGGAAAAATTCAAGAGGAAGAGGTAACACTCATGAATATCTATGCACCAAACACAGGAGCACCCAACTATGTAAGACAAATCTTAATAGACATGAAAAATCTAAAATCCAAGACAACAATCTCAACAAGAGACCATAACATCCCCTTATCTCAAAAAGTTAGGTCAACCAGACAAAAAATTAGCAAGGAACTACCAGAACTGAACCAGAGCTTAGAACAAATGGACCTGCTGGACAAATATAAAGTGTTCCACACAAACACAACTGAATATATATTTTTTTCCAGTGGCACATGGGTCATTTTCTAAAATAGACTACATACTAGTCCACGGATCATGCTTAAGTGTCTGCAAGAAAATAGAAATTATCCCATGCATATCATCCAACCACAGTGCAGTGAGGCTGGAAATAAATGACCAAACAAACCAGAAAAACCCGCTAAATTCATAGAAATTAAACAACACCTGATTCAGCAATTAATCGGTCACAGATGAAATTAACCAAGAAATTCAACAATATCTACAATTCAATGAAAATTCAACCACAACTTACCAGAATTTCTGGAATGCGATGAAAATTATTAGAGGGAAAATAATAGCTATGAACTCACACATTAGGAAAACAGCAGCAACAAATAAACACCCTAATGGTAAACCTCTGACATCTAGAAAAGGAGGAGCAAACCAAACCCAGAGCCCAAAGATGGGAAAAAATCATAAAGATTAGAGCAGAAATCAATTCAATTGAGATGAAGAAAACAGTTCAAATAATCCACAAATCAAAAAGCTGGTTCTTTGAAAGAATAAATAAATGTGAAAATCCCCTAGCTATCCTCATCAAAAAGAGGAAAGAAAAAATTCAAATACAATCAATAAGGAATGAAAAGGACGAAATCACCACAGACCCAGTGGAAATTCAGAAGATTATTAATAGCTACTTTGGCAATCTTCACACTCACAGAATAGAAGACACAGAAGAAATGGATACATTCCTCAAAAGGTACAAATTACCAAAACTGAAAGAAGAAGATATAACAACTATCAACAAACCAATAACAGCCAACGAAATACAAAATGTAAGAAAAGTCCAGGTCCTGATGGATTCACAGCTGAACTCTGCAAGAAATTTATAGAAGATATAATCCTTAAACTCCTCAAGTCCTTCAAAGAAATTGAAAAGGAAGCAGTCTTCCCAAAATCATTTCTGGAGGCAAGCTTTATACTGATTCCAAAACAAGGGAAAGACACAGCCAAAAAAGAGAACTGCAGGCCACTCTCCCACATGAAGATAGATGCAAAAATCCTCAATAAAATCCTAGCAAACAGAATACAGCAAATCATCAAGAACATCATACACCATGACCAAGGAGGATTCATCTCAGGGATGCAAGAATGGCTCAACCTTCGAAGATCTATAAATGTAATACACTATATTAATAGACTGAAATCTAAAAACGACAGGATCATCTTGATTGATGCATAAAAAGCTTTTGACAAAGTCCAACACTCATTCATGTTCAGAACCCTACAGAAAATTGGAATAGACTCTACCTCAATTTAATGAAAGCCATCTATGAAAACCCAATGGCTAATATAATTCTAAATGGGGAAAAACTGAAATCTTTTACTCTTAAATTAGGTACAAGACAAGGATGTCGTCTATCATCCCTCCTATTCAAAATAATTTTGGAATCATTAGCAACCGCCATTTGAAAAGAGGGAGAAATAAAAGGAATAAGAACAAGTAAATGAAAAGTTAAATTATCACTATTTGCAAATGACATGATACTTTACTTGGAAGACCCCAAAAATTTCATCAAGAAGCTACTTGAATTGATATGGAATTCAGTAGCATAGCAGGATACAAAGTCAATGCTCAAAAGTCAATAGCGTTCCTCTACCCAGATAACAAACACACTGAGAGGGAAACTATAGAAACAATACCTTTTACAATAGCACCGCGGAAAATGAAATACCTTGGAATTCACTTAACCAAGGAGGTCAAAGATCTTTTCACAGAACATCACATCACCCTAAGAAAAGAGATCACAGGATTTCAGAAAATGGAAAGATATTCCATGCTTCTGGATAGGAAAAACCAACATTGTGAAGATGGCCACATTCCCAAAATTATTGTACAGATTTAATGCAATCTCTATCAAACTATCAACAACATACCTCTCAGACCTGGAGAAATCATTCCTAAAATTTATTTGGAACCAGAAAAGACCTAGAACAGCAAAAGCAATCCTGGCCAACAAAGACAAGGCACGAGGCATCATAATTCTTGACTTTAAATTATACTACAAAGCCTTGGTAACATAAAATCAACATGGCCTTGGTAACAAAATAGACCTGAGGATCAATGGAATAGATTAGAATACGCAGAGACCTCTGCGAACACACTCAGCCAACTGATCTTCAACAAAAGTTCCAAATATACTTACTGGAAGAAAGATAGCCTCTTTAACAAATGGTGCTGGAAAAACTGGCTTTCTGCATGCCGAAAACTAAAATTTGACCTAGCTCTATCACCATGCACTAAGCTGAAGTCAAAATGGATTAAAGATCTAAACATTAAAACAGAAACACTCAATTTCCTGGAAGGAAAAGTAGGAGGAACTTTTGAAGACATAGGGGTAGGCAAAGAGTTCATGAAAAAAAAAATGTATTTGCACAGGAAACACTTGAAAGAATTAACAACTGGGATCAACGCTTCTTGAGAAGATTCTGCACATCAAAAGAAATTGTCAACAAAGTGAAAAGACAACCCACAAATTTCAAAAAAAATCCTAACTAATAAGCACTGAGAAAAAAAGTCTTCTTTCTACA
>PVKA01014549.1:26019-52249 GCA_004027165.1 Ctenomys sociabilis
AAAGAAAAAAAAAAAAAGAAAAAGAAAAAATGGTCCACATCACTAGCCATCCATAAAATGCAAGTTAGAACAATTCTGAGACACCATCTCACTCCAGAAAGAATGGTTATCATAAGGAAATCAACCAACAACAAATGTTGGAGAGGATGTGGGGAAAAGGGAACACTTCTCCACTGCTGGTGAGAATGTAGACTGGTGCAACCATTGTGGAGATCAGTGTGGAGACTCCTCAGAAAACTAGGACTGGAAATCCCATTCAAGCTGGTTATTCCCCTATGGGAATTTTCCTGGAGGAACTGAAAACATCATGTCATAGTGACATATGTGTACCTATGCTTATAGAAGCACAATTTGTGATAGTCAAGTCTTGGAAACAACCAAGATGCCCATCACATGAGGAATGGTTGAAAAAGATTTAATGTTTTTATATGGTGGAATATTACTTGGCTATAAAGAATAATAAACTTGAAGCATTTATATTGAAGTGAATGCCACTTGAACATATACTCATAAGTGAAATAAACCAGACACACATGTGTATATATCATATAGTTGCCCTAGTATAAGAAATCAAAAGAAGAAATACAAATAGAAATATATAACAACTAAAGTAATTTAATCAGATAGTTAGGTTGAATTGAACTGCATATGTTGCAGGGTAATAATCAGCTTCTCTTCTGGCTGGTTAACAACCTAAGTTCACAGATCAAAAATTGGAGAAATGGAAGGGCTGCATGATCAGCCAACATTTTGGCCCCAGCCTTTCAGGGTCAGTGAACATTCAGGACATAGGAGAATCTGTACTGTAACATCATGTAAGTCAGTTGTGCCCCAAATTATCTGATCAAGGAGATTATGGACCCACTGAGGAGTGCAATCGATGATATAGTGTGCCTAAGGACTGTCACATGGAGAGCAAACTTTCTCTCAGGCTTTCACAGAGAGAAAACTGGACAAGCAATGGCCGTGACTCATCCACATGGTTGATACTGACCAAGGATCTACAGAGTGAGGTACGGGGTACAGGATAAACCCTGAGGGAATTTGACTGACCTCATCAGATACAAAAGCTACATATTTTGTTATATAGGTCTTGCTTTATCTCGGGCTTAACCATCCAGCAGAAAAGTATAAAAATGAAGTATATAAAACAAAGCCATAGTAATAAGCAGAGCTGTAAATGTCTCTAGTCAACAACTTCTTCAGATAACCCACTATTATGGTGGACTGCTTGACTGTGTTTGATTATTTCGTTGAGTTCAGGCACCTATAATAATTGAATGACAATGGAATGCCCATCTTTGACAAGACTAAACAAAAAAAGGGGAGGATACAAAGAAAGAACCATTCTGTGTTTGTATAAACAGTACAGTTAAAATAAATATCCACTACTTCTGTATAATTCTATGAGAAGCAACATGTGCACTCATAGTATTTGGACAGGATGTTCTGTCAGCTTCTTGTACTATGGACAACCACTAGGAAAATTACAAGACAGAAAGTATTAATTATTGAATCTGTAGGATAATTCAGCTTTAAAATATAAGATAGGTATACAACTTCATTATCTTAATTCATTGATTAGAGACATCTGTTCTAGTGGTGTTTGTAAGTAGAATATCAAGAATGCGCCTGTATGCAAAAAAAAAAAAAACACTATGAAAACAATATGCAATGTATTAATTATTGAATCTGTCTTGATAATTTGATTTGAAAAAAAATTATTGAAATTCCATCTCACTTTAGAAAGAATCACAGGGCCAGGGAGGGAGCTTGGTGGCTTAAAAATCTGCCTGGGAAGATCACTCAAGGACCCAGGTTCCATCCCTGGTACTGCATGTTGGGCCAGCCCCTGAACCCCGGGCACACCATGCTGGCCATGGAAACTTGGTGTGGTAGTGCTCACTTGTAATCCCAGAGCTGCAGAGGTGGAGAGTGGAGGATCACTATGAGTCCAAGCTGCATAGCGGACCCTACCAGACAGAGAGAGAGAGAGAGAGAGAGAGAGAGAGAGAGAGAGAGAGAGAAACAGAGACAGAGACAGAGACAGAGACAGAGAGACAGACAGACAGAGAAATGAAACAAAACAACAGGACTACTGGACTACATTGGGAGATTCTAATCCAATGAATTCAAGCACCTACCATATTTAAAGGACAATGAAATGCCCATCTCTGACAAAACTAACCAAAAATGTAGGATAAAATGAACGACTCTTTTGTATCCATATACTGAAAATAATTAGGATACCTATATAGCTCCATTCTCTTAATTCAATATATAGAGAGGTTTGTTATAATAGTTTAAGACAGGATATCATGTCTGCATCTTGTACAATGAATAACCACTATGGCAACAATATGCAATGCATTAATTCTTGAAAATGTGCCAGTAATCAGTTGTGAAATTTTCTTATTGATATTTGTTTCTCAATAAAATTATTTTAAAAATTTATAAAAAGAAGGCTGGCCAGATAACTCAACAGACTAAAGTGCCTGCTTAGGCAAAGTTCAGGGAGCAGGATTTGATCCCAGCACCACATGTCATGCTGGCCCCACCTCTCTGGGGCATGCTGAGACAGTGTCTGAGACTAGATGTTGTGGCATATGCCTGTAATCCCAGTGTTTGGGAGGATCACTATGAGTTTGATCTCTATAGTGAGACCCTTTTGATCCTGTACTAAATACATCAAGAAAGAAAGAAAGAAAGAAAGAAAGAAAGAAAGAAAGAAAGAAAGAAAGAAAGAAAGAAAGAAAGAAAGAAAGAAAGAAAGAAAGAGAGAGAAAGAGAATAGCTACTATCAAGAAATCAAATAACAACAAATGTTGACAGTGCAATAGAGAAAAAGAATAATTCTATATTGTTGATAATATAGGTAGCAATGTAAACTAATACAACCATTATGGAAATCAATATGTAGGTCCTTCAAAAATCTAAAACTAGAAATTCCAATCTACCCAGCTATACCCCTTCTAGGTATTTTCCAAAATTATTAAAGATATTATTACCATGATGTATGCATGCCCATGTGTATAGCAGAAACAATTTACCATAGCTGAATCTTGAAAATAGCCTATATTTCCATCAACAGATAAACTGATTAAGAAAATACAGGATTCATACACAGTGGAGAATTACTTTGCTATAGAGAAAGATAAATTTGAGTCATTTGTAGGAAAATGGGTGCATATTCAGACAATCTTGTTGATTGAAATAAATCAGATGTCCAGGCTCAAAAAGCACATGACTTCTCTTATACAAGAATCCCAAAACATTTTATAGAGCAAATAGAATATACATAATAGGAAATCAGGAGACCGGCTTTTTACAAGAGGGAAAGGGGCCAGGAGGCAGAGGGAGTGTGGAGAGAAAGAAGAGGATACAGAGATTTTTAAAAGATTTAAGATGTGTTTCCGACAGTCCCAACTCCCCACAGGAAATGTAATCATTATGAGCTATAAACATGTAGTAATAAAAAGAAAATCTAGGCCTCATTACTTAAATGCATGGCCACAGTCAAGTTCCTCAGCTTCTCTGAATCTGTAGGTTCTCATCTGCAAAATGGAGATGTTCATGCCAGTGACAAAAATAATGGAATGACAGAAGATGTATTAAATTCTCACAGCATGGCAGCTGTTATTGATGCTGTCACCATCAAAAGAGCCAATATTATTGTGCAGGTCTGAGACAGAGAGAGAGGGAAATATCGGACTAGGAGAAGGAGGTGTTTTCAACTCTCGCCTATGCCCTTCGTCCCTGTGTGTCCACAGACCCATCTACTCTCACATCATCTTTGCTGGAAAGGAAGCAGTAACCCTTACCCTGCTGAGGAATCTCAGGACAAACAAGGAGATGCTGAGGAGATGATCTGCTTTGGGAGCCAGAACTCAAGTGCCCACAGGATGCTCCCAGCCAAGAGCTAGTGGGCAGCAACCAATTCTCCTGGGGCCAACACGCCTCAAGAGGCACACACTTCACCTTATAAATGGTAGCAAATTGCTATACAACCCCGACTTCCTATTCCCCAGCCGCTCCAATTTTTCAAAAGAATTGGACACATATAATTTTCTATGAAATCTTTGGAGCCTTAAACATCAATAACTTAATTTGAAAGCTTGAAATCCTCTTGGGTCCAAATGATCCCCTATGGGTACCAATTCAGAATCTCCAACATTGTATTATCTCTTTATAAAATAAACAAACACTGGGGGAAATAGGGGCATAGAGAGGTCCAGTGATGACTATCATGCATTTCTCCCCTTCTCCAAAGCTCTGCGCTGTCCTCGCCACAGTAATCCCACAGCATCAGTGGTCAACTGTCACATGTGCATGTGTTTCTCCCTGCCCATCTCTCTGAGAGCCAATTCCTTCTCCCTGCCCTGTCCAGCATGCACCTGCGCTTGTGCTGACCATCCCTTAGCCCAGGGTGGGAAATGCAGCTGTGAGTGGCCTGGCTGACCCAGCACAGAGTGACGACACAGGTGTGTGCCAAGAGTGGGGCTCACACTGGCTCAGGGAGAGTAGAAGCTTTCCACGGATGGTCTTCTAAGGAGCTGAACAAATAGGTGCCACTATAGCTCTCACAATTGATAAAGTGGTGTTATTCGTGGCAAAATACAGTTTTAGGAAGACAAATAAGTTATCCTGAGCACTTCCCATGACTTCACATCCTCTTAACAATCGTGAATGCTCCCCTTTTACAGATCAAACTACTGAGGCACAGGTAGAGAAGCAGGATATGAATGGGGCAGTTTCAGCCGTGCCATCACTACTCGTACATATTCAATGCATCCCTGTCCTTGCATTGTCTAATTTAACCTCTGTGACTAATTTTCAGCCAATGAGGAATCCAATGATGTCATTCTCACCTCAGCAATCTAGCCAAACCAGCATGAACGCCTTTCTGGCCAATCAGGGGAAGTGTGCTGGAGGCATGTCCAGGAACATTTCCTCTCTCCTGAGAAAACCTATACATGTAACATCTGGAACTCATTCAAACATCCAGCTTAAAGCAGTTTGAAACATGAGGCAGAATGATGCCTGCTTGCAGTCCCTGCACTATGAGAAGCCAAAACAGAATTGCAATTTCAAGTCCAGCCTGGACAACTCAGAAACCTAGTAAGACTCTGTCTCAAAATAAAAAATAATAAAATACTGGGTAGATAGCTCATTGTCAAGGTGGGTGTAATTCTCCAAATTTTCAAAAAAAAAAAAATTGAAATTAACACGGTTCATAGAAGTGGCGAGTAGAGGACAGGGTCCCCTACTGTCGCAGCATGTGGCCACCAAGGGCCTGTGGCCTGGAGACCACCCACCTCTGTGCCACAACCCTGCAACATGAGCAGTGTCTTTCCATGTAAATTTGCTGTGCAGGCTTGCCTGTCAGTGTCAACCAGATGCCGCCTTCGTGGCAGCTTCTAGCCTTTCTGGCCATGCATATACCTCCAGCCAGCCAAGACCTGCTGCCCACCCCTAAGAGCAGCCCCTCATGGTGGCAAAAGGGTCCAAAGCAGGATCAAGTGCACAAAGCCAGTGTGACACAGAGAAGGGCCACACACAGGCTCTCAGGGCTGTGTGCCATCCTGTGTCTCTCCGGGGACCTGAGTGAAGCTGGGAGAACTGAGTCTCCACTCCGACTCACACACAGGCTCCACAGGACCCAGTGAGGGGAAAGGAAGCTGTCTTCCTGCGATTCCCACAGACACACTGGGGGCTTCAGGCTGCCCATCTTCACAGGCTTGGACAGAGCCACTGCCTGTCACAATTTAGAAAGTTGTCCCAGGAATTTACTGCTATGAATTTATCTACAGGTCAATACAGAATAATTGAGAAATTCCCCACACCGAATCTCCTTGTCTGGGTATCCAAACTACAGTCACTGGCCCTATCTGACCCACAATCCTTTGAATAGCTTGTTAGCTAATAACTATCTCTACATTTTCTTTTCTTAGTACTGGAAATCAAACTCAGGACCTTGCACTTGCTGGGCAGCTTTGTTTGAAAAGAAAAAGAAGAAAGATGGTACAGAGGTCCTGTTCCGCAGGACACCTGAAATGTTGAGTACCTGGACTCTTCACAGAATGAGTTTTCTGGGCCCGTGATGAAGAACATAAACTTTCTGGATGGATGCGTAGCCACTGAAAACAAAAAATAAAACAGACTCATGTGCACTGCTGTGGAAGAAGATTCACAAGCACATTGTTAAATAAAAATGCAAGTATCAGAACAGCATGAGTAGTCTGATTATACTTGTGTCAAAATAGAGGATGCAAGTTCTTTATGATATATATGCAAATAAAATTTCTGGAAGGACACTCAGAGATGAAACAGTCATTGCCTCTAGGGAAACAAGCCTGAAGCAGAGGTAATGACAAAGATGAAGCATTTTACATTGTACTCTATTCTCTTCTCTACTCGAGATTTTTATCATGAGAACATGTTATGGCCCTAGCCATTAAAATGAGCTGGTTGGACAATATGCTCTCCTGGGACACCTTTGGTTATGAGCCTCTCTTGAATAATAACTTCTAATGTTGAGTTACTATTTCTTCCAGAGCTACTGAAACTACAATAAGTGCGTTCAACATTTTACCTCCTGATATCTTCACAGCCTCTTCCTGGGGTTATGAGCATGCTGTGACAGGTGAAGGGATACAGACCACAGGCACAGGAGTTGGGGGGTCAAGGATGCCCAACCCATTCCTCCACTCCCAGACTTGACTCCATGTGACAAATCCTTGAAGCTGAGCTGGGATTGGTGGTCAGAGTCCCGAGCCACTGTAAGTAGAACTAGCAAAAGGCACATGATCTCTGAAGGTCAGAAACATGGTCCAACCAAAGACTTCTCCCTAGACCCACTGCAGAATAAGCAATGATATGGTAGGGTGAAAGCAGGGTTATGTAGAATTTTTACTGGAAACTAGGGAAAAGAGTGATTACTAGTGCCTGCCAATCACGTTAAGGAAGAGGCCCATTCTGACCACGGAGAAAGGAAAACCACAGCCTCTCTGAGCATCACTGAAGGGTTAGACTGGTCCTGAGAGATGAGAGATGGATGAGAGATGGATAAAAGGGTGATGCTGGTCAAAGGGTTGAGAAAGGAAGTAATGGAGCTAGAGAACTCTTGACCTGTTTAAAGTATGGAGAATCTGCCTACTGCTAACAGATTCCTGCCAAGAGTAATACAGATTGGTGTCATCAAGAGCTGCCAGAAATTCATATCTGTATATGAAAAAAAAATCCAATTTTAAAATCTTGCCATCTCATTCTAATACTTAAACAAACAAAATAAACCCACCCTGGGGCCAAACTGAATGCATGCACAGGCAGCCTGCAGGCTGGCAGTTTACCATCTCGCACCAAAAGGGGCACCAGAGACCTGTGAGCGCCAACTCACAGACTTTGGGCTGCATCTCTCAGAGACCAGATTCACTGGGTTTGTAATGATAGTAAACAACGGAGTCCCACATTTTCTTCCTGCCAGTTACATCTTATCCTCCAGTAAACAACAACCAGCAAAATTAGGAATTTAAACAGGAGACAGAAATCCCCTGCAGCCAGCAGCAGGAAGCAGGGCATTCTTTGCTCACACAACTCTCCCCTTCCTGTGGACGATCTCCCAGAGCACACAGGGTTGTCTCCCTCTTCTGCGCCCCTCACCTCCAAGCAGCCCTTGCCCACTTTCCTTCCCTGTGCCGGTATCCTCTGCTCCTTTTTGCCTGTCCCTATGCTTTCCATGCCAGAGAGTCCTCAATCTACATGCAACAAGCCTCCACCATCAGCCAACTGTGACAACACAGCTTGTTCTTCATTCTGGCATGGCTACAAGCAGCACTAGGCTCCTGGGCGACAACCTCAAGGTGATCAGAATACTGAAAGCCCCGGAAGGGTGTGCTCTGCACCAGTACACATGGACACGCACGCTAGCCAACAGTCATGCAGCTCTGGATGGCCTTCCTGTGGTGGGAGCAGGGGCAGCAAGTCATGGGCAAAGTGGGAGGGGAAGGAGAACCCTAGGGCTGCATTGTCCAGGACTCCCCACCACCTGCAGAACAAAGCTAGCCTGCCTTCCATGGCCTCCTGTTTTCTGGGCTCATTTTCAACTCAACTGCTTCCTGAAGAAGTGAAATGAATGCAAGTACTTTTCCTAAATTCTCCTGCCTCCCAGTTGGTCATTTGGTCCTGATGCCCTCTGTTTAGTGGAAGGCATATTACCATGTCATTCCTCAGTGCTTCTTCTAACACCTCTATTACAGAACCACAGATAATAGCTCTCAATTAAAATGAATGTGTGGGCAGGTGAGATAGCTCAGCTGATTAAGCTCCTGCTTAGGCAAGTGCAGGGTCCAGGGCTACATCCATGATACCACATGCTGCGCTGGCCCCACACCCAGGCATGTTGAGCCAGCCGCCAGAGACCAGGCATGGAAGCACATGCCTATAATCCCAGTGCTGGGGAGGCTGAAAACAGGAGGAGCCCTAAGAGTCCGGGGTGCATAGTGAGACTCCATACCGTGTCCTACATACATAAAGAACATGCAACCACAGAGGCAATGGTCCTCACCTCTACCATTTCCCAAGGAGCAACACTACACAGCTGCACTAGCGAAACACCCAAAGGCCTTGATTGCCTTCAGGTAATCAGTCTTCATGCCACAGTATGAGTGGAGCACACTCAGGCTCAGAGGACGGAAGTCTCTTGTCTCACATCACACAGGTTAGCACCTGTAAAACCAGGAGTCACGCCCAGCACCTGGTTCCAGCGTCCTCACCAGTAGGACAAACGAGGAGATGGAACCTCAAGGACAAAAGAAGTGACACAAGACCAGGTCTGGGATTGGTCCTTGCAGGGTCTTTCTCACTGCTCATGTCTTTTCACCTCTCCAAGCCTATTCTAAAATGTCTTTTCTCTATAGTAAAAGTCTAGGTTAGACAACACAGAGGAGGCTGCTTCTGACGCCAAACATGAATCGTTTCATCCACTTTTATTACAAAAGAGCCACGAGAAAGAAGAACAACGTGACTGAGTTCCAAGTTCTCTGGTGTCTCGCTGCACATTACCAACAAGATGCACATACACCAGGGCACACAGGCCGCTGAAAGTCCTTTCTGGGGGACACACCTTAAGGGTTTTGTTTTAAAAAATGTTTGTCTCTTTAATCAACACACAATGTTTAAACGTATTTATGACCTTGGGAATTCAGGATCTATGGACCCCGATGAAGGCTGTGGTCTCATTGGGTTGTGATCAGCAGCACTGTAGATCTGTGAGGAGCCAGCAGAGGGCACCCATGTCTACATGCTCTGCCTCAGAGGACAGCTAAGGCCCTGTCCCGACTTGTTCCCTCTGTTCCACTTGCCAGTGGGAAGCAGAATGAACCATGGTATGGGAATGGGCAGCTTATATGCTAAATGTATACATTTATAAGATGAACAGGCCACTCAGCAGCACAGTCCCCTCTGCCATTCTGTCTTTGTTCCATGCTCTCTCCAGCAGGGGCTGAAGATAAGAGAATCCGGCTGGATCCACCGGGGTAATGCTGCTCGGGGTCCTCTGCAGATCTCTGGTGCTGGTGAGAGATTTCTCTTTATCAAATCACAGGGCTCCTCAGAAATGGCCCTAGAGGCCACCACCACCTGCCGGGTGCTGAAACATGTTATCATCAGGCTGAACATGTTATTTAGTTAATTAAATGTCATGCCTATGATGGCATTAATTAGACTCACTGCCAGCTCCTTGGAAAATAAAACCCAACAGAAATGAAAGCATCTTTTCCAACCCAGGGAGGCTCGATGGAGTCAAAGCAAGATTGTCCTGATTCCTTCTCTCCTTCAGTATAAAATTAGACCAACTTGGTCTCTGAACAAATAGCTCAGGGAGCTCCGTGATGTCATTTTCTTTTGACAGATGATGTTACTAATGCCCATGGTATTTTAGAGTATTTAATGTTTTTATTAATAATGACATAATTGTCCCCTATGTTAATATAGGGCTTTACATGATATTTCATAAGTTTCTATGGACTGGTTTGTCTTGATCCAAAGGAAAAAACATCCTATTCATAGCAGCCATAAGTGAGCTGGTAGCCTTAGATCTGGGTATCTAGGAATTGATGCATGAATTGATGCACTTGGTACTTTTCAAGTGGACCCACAGTCCAGTGGTTCTTTCCAGGCACTATCCAGAGGACAGCAGAGCAGGAAGTAGGTCCAGAAGTGGATGCTCTGAGTCATCAGAGTCCAAGATGCAGACACAGATAGCAGAGGCTGGAAAACAGGCAACTGAGCATGTTGCTGGCAACCCAGCTCTTGTTACTAGTGATCTTGAGCAAGCCTCTTGGTGGCTCCTCAGTTCCTATTTGGAATAATGGACAAAGGGATTCCTCATCGTACAACCTTCAAATCCTGCTGCCAGGAATGGAACCTCTGGGAGTCAGAACCAAGAGTTTTGCAAAACAGATCAGTGTCCAGACATGCTGAGTCATAGTAGGCAGCCTTATAACAGTACTGTCATTTAACAGGGGAGCAAACTGGAGAATATAAGCAGGAGCAAGTCACACTGAATCCAGGATAGCACGTACGAGCCAAAACAAAACCAGCTCAGCAAACTGGTTCTCACAACCTCTGGTTCATAGGCTAGGAAGGGTTCAGGACCTCGGACAGCGCCCTCAGACCACGCTCTCAGGACCTCAGACACCTCACGATGCCGATTCTGTCAGGTCAGCGCTGCCCTGCTTAGTTTGCTCTTCACATCTTGGCTTGGCCCCCAGGGCAACAGTCCACCTGGGGCCAGGCTGGGGTTTTCAGAGGAGCCTAAGATACACCCTGTTCAGCGAGACAGTCAGACATAGTCAGCAGCCAGAGGCTAAGCCATTCAAGAGAAACGATGTTAGAAGAAACGTTGGGTTAGGATCCAGAAATGTGGATAATAGCACCAGATACATGATGATGTTTAGGTATGCTTTGGGCACAGTCATGACTTCTCTGGGACTAAGCCTCTATAAAATCATGAGGGAACCTTGGTACTTTTCACGTTTTTCAGCCTTAGTGTAAGAGTATGTCATGGTATTACATAGATGGGACTATACCTTGGCACACTCAGTTGCTCAGTTGCTGTTTGTATTTTCAGCTTCCCCATCTATGAACCCTGACCATGTCCCATTGTACTTGGCCCGGACCTGGTGACCTTCTGGTCAATACTATCCATTACAAATGATTCATAGAAGCAGATCATCAAAAAAGAGTTACCAATATTTCATATCTCATATGACTTCTGCAGTATTTTATAACTGCCAAAGGCAAGATGATATCTACATCACTCATCTGTCCCTGCAATGTCACTCAGTGGCTTGTTCCATCCATGTCTAAAGTCAACGTGCTCTGGGTTTTCTAGTTACATGAATACTCCTTAATTTCCATGGGATTAAAAGTCCCCTGTTTGATTAATCTTGATGCTCTCCATTCCTATCACTTGCAATTAAAAGAGATCTGAGAATACAGGACCCACCTATATAGTGTGATTGCCACATATAGTACCTGATGTAAAGCTAGATTTAGACATCTCTAGAGGTTTTCTTTTCTATAGGTCAAGAGTCAAAAATAGGAAATTGTAGAGCCAAGATAGTGCTTGTATCAACAATCTGCCAAAAGTGGTTGCAGAAATGTTTGCTGAGATGCCCTTTTGGACAGTCATGCTGAGCATTTTTAACAGTCTGCAGTTTAGTCCTTGGAACTTTGGCTGTCTAAAGAAAGATTTCTGCCTCTTCTGATATTGTCACATTAATTACATAGAAAACTACTTCAAAGCGGGATGCTGCTGGTAGATGCTACATAATCTATTGTTGAGGAGAAACAACATCCATTTATGGAAGACCAACTGTGTGCCAGGAATATCTTTGTCCATTCTTACAATAATACTGGCTAGTTTGTATAATTATCCCCAGAGTAGAACACTGATGTTCAAGGTCAGAGTTTAAGTAATTTCCCCCCTAATGTTGTGCTTATACCTAGATGTCTCCCTAAAGCCTCATATAGTCCCAAGTGGGGCTTTTTCAAAAGTGTCTGGATCTAGAATGTGCAATTTGAAATTGATTCATGGTGCAATGCTAGGCTCAACGGCACTAGGATTAAGGGTATGAGATCTACCTGTCCTAAGTATTCTGGATAATATAGAAGCATAATCAAGAGCTGCAGTAGTCCCTTACTTGCTCCATTTGCTACCTCTGGCTGCCATGGTCTATGCCCTCTGTGATGCCAGCCTGTCTTGGAACCAACTGATTGTGGACTGGAGCCTCTACAAACTGTGAGCTAAAAAAATGTTTCTTTCTTTAACATTGTGCATTGAGGATGTTGTCTCAGCAACCAGAAAAGCAACTAAGATTCCCATATATGCCTAGCACCTCTATTCACTGTTCAGCAAATCCAGTGTTCCTGCTGCCACCCATGGCAGCTTGCCTTCTGCATAGTAGCAAGAGGCTTGGACTAGCCATGGCACCAACAGGGGCTGCATAAGAACAGGTAAGACCTAATTGGGTGGCTGCTCCATTTGGAAGCCTGACTCCCAGAAGGGTGGAGCTTTGGGTAAGTAGAGGCATAAAGCAAGCTAGGTTCTGCATGAACACCCTGCAGACACTTTGCCAAAGTATCATTACCCTCCCTTTTTGTCCTTTTTTCATGTGACCCTGAAAGTCAGACTCAAGGTCTTAAGGCTGGAATACAACAATGCAGCATTGGAACCTACTCCTGCTTAGCTCCAGAGTGAAGACTCCCAATCACCACCTCAGGATTTCCAAACATTGGCTCTCACTCATGTTCTGGACTTGTGTGTCCCCAGGGCCACCTGCACCATGATTGACTTCGCACTTTAAAGTGGCAGCACTCCAGAAAGAAAACTGTAATGCAGAAAGGAGAAAAGAAAGAAGGAAGGAATATATATACAAAATTAGTAAGATAATGTTGCTCTTAATTTCTATGGCTTTATGAAAGGAACAATGAATGCTTAACTATATGATTAGTTGTGCATGTTTGGTAATGTGAACAGCAGATATCCATTAGAAATGATGCATAGAAGCATCCACTTTGAAGACAACAATGTGCACTGTGACGGCCACTGTTAATTCCCTCTCATCTCATTTTGAAATTCTGTATTGTTTCAGTTTTCTATTCTTTATTAAAAAAAATAAATAAAGTGACATGATTCCACTTAAAATTAGTGAAAAGGGAAACTTCACATTGTGGCATACATGGAAAAAATATATCACTTGCCATAAATAGGAAACCTCAGAATAAATATTAAAAACATGCCAAAGTCATTAAATTTAAGAGATATTGTTGTTTGATGACATTTCTGCCCCTAAGACTTTTTTCTTTTTTTGGTGAAAAACAATGGAGGAGAATATTGAGGATTTTAAAGAATATTAACATTCACACACACACACACACGTCTTTCTGACATAATCAGAGGGATTAAAGATCAACTATAAAGCAAATGACTTTTTCATAAGACAATTTCATTATCCAACATCAAGTCTATGTGCCACCCAAATCCTAATACCAGCAGAGGACACGAGCAGTGCAGGGAGCCACCTGGCAGCCTCTGTCCCGCCTGGGACAGGCATGTCACCCGTCCCTGTGCATGTGCTTGCCGATGCTGCCCAACCCACTGCCCTTTCCTTTGTTCTATAAAATCTGACTTCTCCTCCATGGGCCCTTCCTGAAGTGCCCCACCCTTGGAGCTGTCGCCCTTCCATGCCACATGTGTAGGAGGTGCGGTACTCAGTGTTCTGTGTACTGATGTAAACTTCTCATGTGTGAGGTTCTTGCTTTAATAAGCCTGATTCTCAAACAAGGAAAATAGTCAACCATCTCAGTCAGTCAGCATCCCTATCTTTAAAGAAAACTGGAAAACCTCTCATATCCATCCCAGCTCTGACAGTAGCTTCCTATATTGGGGAGCTGGGAAATATCTTAATAATTATTTGGTCCATCTTTCATTTTATAGATAAGAAAGCTCAGATCCAAATGATGGGTTCAGGTTAAACTCCCAAAGGATGATGACAGAGCCAGGAGTGAGCCTGGGACTTCTTAGTGGCCAGGTATTTCTTTTGCCCTGTATTTTTCTCAGTGATAAGGACATAAAAAGCACTTAGTAAATAGGACCCAAAGCTGAAATACTCAGCAACAAATATCTGTTTTCCTGGTTCAGTTGCTGAAAATTCCACTGGGTACAGCATCTTCCAGAAACAGAAATTTCAGGAAAAATATTCATCTAACAAACCTGTCTTTGCTATTTTGCCACAATTTGTACGTGAAGACCGTTGAGGTAGAATAGCTTAGCCAGAGGCAAGAGGGAGGGGGCGCTCCGCCAGTGGTGATGCGGCAGGAATAATGAAAGTCTCCATAGGGAACTTTTTTAAAACTGTTATTATTAAATCTCTGAAACATAGCTGTGTGAAGCACACTTGCCAAATTGCACCTACCTCTGCTGCTCAGATGATTCAGATAAGCTTTGGATAAATACCCCTAGCTCTGTGGCATTGATCCAGCCCTAGCTGGGACTTCCAACTCTGAGCTTTGTCCAGGACTAAGTAATTATCTCTGGAAATATTTACTGTTTATCTACCTTCAAATTTTAATGACAGAGATTCCACCACACCTATTGTGACTCACAGCATGAACAAAAGATCCCCAAGATTTGCCCTAACAAACCTAATACTACACAGAGTGGTACTTAAATTTCTACAAGTTCACCTCATTGGCCCTTTGCAGTGTTCTGTGTGAAGAGCCAGAAGTATTTCTAATTTGTCCTCAAAATGAAAAATTCTGCCCTGCCTTGGTTATGGGTTTTATGGATTACCTTTGCTGTCATTCTGTTTGTCTCTGTTTTTCTCAGAAAGTCACCAATATGTCTTAGCAAGAAAATTAGTCAGCCACCACACATTCTGCATAGACTCAGTATTCCTGTAGGTTCCTCTACCTGTGACTGTCAGACTCCATGCTACCCTCTCCCTTGAAGGTCACGATGGCCTCAGGAAGGAAAGAAGATAGGAAAGTAAAGACATTTCTCTGGGCCTCAGTTTTCCTCTCAGTAAAGAATAGGGATTGAACTAGAGAAGCCCAAGGTTCCTCTGCTACTCTACCAGTCTGTGCTTGGCCTACCATGAGCAGACCAATGAATGTCACTATCAGAGAACCATCACACCGTTTAATCTACAGCAAATGATGCTTATGGTCAGACTGCTCTTGGACGGAGTCTGACCCTGCAGAACATGCTCCCCACTCCATCCGGGACATTAGCCCCACTGGACTCACCGCCTTCCATGCAGAATTCAGCTTCTGGAAAACGCAGCCCAGGATGGACCACACTTCTCAATCCCCAAGAAAAAGTGCATGGCATCTCTTTTTTTGATTGGTTCTAGAACAGTTCAGGCAGTCAGCAGAATCGCCAAGGGATAGGATTTCAGCTGCGTAGCCTTGCTCTCCAACAGGCAAGGCGGCCAGACCGAGGAGGAGCTGACCCTCTGCAGGGCCCATCCATGCTGCCCTTGGGACCCTGCAACCTCCGCAGAGCCACCTAGCCCACAGTGCTTCACCATCCTCAGGACCACACTGCTGACCCATTAGAATAAAAATAAATGACATTTTCAGGAGAGCTCAGCAGCCTCACGATGGAGCAAAATGCTGAATTAGATGTTAGTGCCTTATCTTTGTAATAAACATCTTCCCTTCTAGTGTATAGTCACCAACTTTTCCAGATAGCTTTGCCAAAACTGGGCTTCACCAAAAGTGAAGCATCCAGCTCTTGGTGCAGCATCCCAAGCCCGAGATTGCAGCCCATGTATCTACTCATGCACTGGCAGTGCGTACTTGAACAAACCTCAGAAGCAAAGTCTCTGAACTCCAATAGTCGTCTACCTAAGCCACCCCGAGCCCAGTGAGCTATGATTGAGCATCTACTTAAAAGGCGCTAATGAGCAAGATGAAGTGACACAAGGACTAGCACAGTGTGGTCTCTGCCCTTAACTGGAGGTAAAGATAAATATCAGTGACTACAGCACAAAATCTAATATAAACAGCATCACCAGAAAGTGACTGGATTGGCCAGGGTGGAAAATGAGAGAATGTCTTGACAGATTTAGCATTTAAGCATGGACAAAATTGACAGAATTTCATGGCCAGATATAAAGAGTGAAATGAATACTCCTGCTAAAACAAATGACATGCAGAGACACAGGAAATGGGAAATGACAAGCTGTGTTAGAGAACACATGGGTGACTGGAGCTCATCTCAAGGATGGAGTGTTGGAAGAAGAACGGGAAAAGGTGAGAACCAGAGATAGACATTGCTGAAACCTGACGATAGGATGCATTTATTTCATCTGGAGTTTGTACTCCACTGTGGACACAGAAAGCCAGTAAATACTCCAGAGTGAGGAACGATGTGGGGAAGGCTGTGCTTCAGGGACTTGAGTCTGGCATCTGCAGAGGGTACGAGTGGAGAAGGAGGCAAGACTGGGGGTAAGAAAGCAGGCAGGAGGCTCCCACGTGCCCCTCCCGGGGATCCCTAACGAGGCACTGATGGAGAGCAGTGCACTGCCCTCAGGTTGGAAGAAAAGAAAACAGAAGCGCATTTCAAATTCCTTATACAGAGAAGGTTAAAAGTCAGTGTTAGGAACTAGGAAGAGTGTGAGCTCTTGTTAGCCAATAACTTATCTTGCCACAGTTCTGGGGACACTAACAGAGGACAGGGGGCTCTCGGGTTAGACAAAGGACTTAATTCTCACCATGAAGGAGGCAACATGGGCTTTGTGTTTCTCTGGGTTTCCTTCACCCCCAAGCTTCAGGCACAAGACAGAGACAGACACAAGCAAAGCTGCCCAGCATTTGCCCCAGCAGAGGTCATCTTTGCTACACTGGTCAGCAAAGAAATGTGCCCTCGGCCCTTAGAGAGAAACACTGTCTCTACCTTCCAGGGCTGTTTGCTACACACACATTTTTAAATTGTCCTTAAAAATGTTGAAATGGTCTCTTGCCCAAAAGATGGACAGAAGTGTGAGAGCCAATGGGAAAGTGGCTCCTGACAGTCTTTCCGGAGGACTAGGAATATTTCCTGTCTCTGCTCATGACCCCAGAGCTTCTCTCTGAAAATAGCCAGCTGGATAAATGTTAGCAGGGCCACATAGGTGCCAAATGGCAAAAAAGACTGTCTCCTGGGCCTTTATGTGATCCACCAACCCAAGCAAAATCAAGAGTGGTCTGTAAAATAGCCAGTCTGCAAGAGTAGAACCTTTAGTATCTTTTAAGGATGTGCTCTCAGAGGATCATTTCTGCTGTGGATGAAGATTAAAATTGGGTTACCAGCCCCAGGGAACCATCCAGGGGGAAGCCTCCATCTCAGTGCTTCAAGCCCAGCTTGACTGTTATTACTGTACATATTTTTATCCTCCCATATGACGAGAGTGCTGAAGAAGATGGTTTTGCATGGCTGTGTAAACATCATTTCTGCTTCCCAGGATACAGAACAAGAGCAACTCATAACAGCATTAGTATTTTCACTTACTGAGCACTTTTACCTGAAGAACCCAATTAATGCTTTGCCTAGAACATGTTCATTTATACTCCATGATGCCCCTGAGAGATAAAGGAAGTGTTATTAAATTTACCCTACAGTAAACAACAGAGGTCATAAACAATGGCAGGCCAAACAAAAAAGGTTCAGAATGACATTCACCAAACTGGACAGCAAATACTGAGCTAGCCTCTTCGATGTTGCCTAATCCCGAGTCCTCAAATAAGGAAATTTCCAACAAGTAGAACCATCTTCTAGTTCAGCTCTTTTACTCAGAGCTAAAGCTAAAGGATTTCCTTACTGATTCTATCTGCCATATCACCACTTGAGTAACTGTGATCTACTCCTGAAATTTCACAGGTGGCCTTGTTACCATTTGGGGGGGAGGGGGTTCTTCTCCACTACCCATTCTGTATTTCCATCATAGAAGAGGTAATGCTCAGCTTTTGCAACCAATGTCTTCTTCTCTCTGAAGTTCTTAGCCTTAGATCTGTACCTCTTTGTACTTATGTGCAAAACTCTATTGCACAAAATAGAAAATAAGATAGCTCTTTGTAGGCAAAAATATTCCTCAAGACTGGGTTCATTCCTGTTGTTCCTCCATATTTTTCACAGAATCTACTGTGGAGACACATTCAATGTAGTTTATAAAGAAAACTTTAATGGAATTAGTGAACTAATATATGCTACATCCATAAATATCACCTCTTTTTCTATATTGGGTGCTGGAAAATAACAGTATACCATCAGCTTCCATGGGTCTAGAAAAAGCCTTAGAGCACAGAAGTCACAAACGTGAGGGTCTGGGGAGATAGCCTAGTAGAATAAGTGCTTTTCTGGCAAGCACAGAAGCCTGAGTTCAATCCCCAATTCCACCAAAAAAAAGTGGCCTTTAATAGTACCAAAGTAGAAAAAAACTTGTACAAAAAGTTTTGTCTTTGATTAATATAGGTAGGTGATGACCTAGATAACCTTCAAAACTTCAAGTTACAGAAAAATAATAATTATCTTTTCCAAATCCTTTCCATATTTTTTTCCCTTTGGTGGAACCAGGGATTGAACTCAGGCCCTTGTGCTTGCCAGGAAAGCACTTATTCTACTGAGCTATCCCCTGGCCCCTCCCTTTCATATTCTTGCCTTGCATGTGATTTCATATAATTAGTTGACCTTCCCTTTGGAGCTCAGTGGGTAGTTTTTTGAATGTCCCACTCTAGAGATGAAGAAAGTGAAGTTGTTATGGCCTTAATATGTCCTCCAAAGCTCATGCACTTTAAACGTAAACCCTCTACACCAATGTGGCAAGGTGAACCCCTGGGGAGGGCTCTGCCCTGGTGCATGGGTTCATGCTGGGATACAACAGCTTGAGAGAAAGAGGCTGGCTCGTTTTTGCCCTCACACTTTCTGCTGGGTGCAGACACAGTGCTCCTCCCCTGCAGGATGCAGTGCTCCACACAGCCTTCTGGAAGCAGACTCTAACCCCCACCACAACCCCGATAACCCAGCCCTTAAGTGACTGATTAGGGACATCTCAGTAATCACAACTATGGTGCTAGGGTTTGGGTCTAGATGTCCCCTGAAGCCTCATGCAGTCTTAGGCTTTTTTGGAGGTGGCTGAATCTAGAGTTTGTGATTGATTTAAGGTCTAATACTAGAGTTAAAGAGTGTGAATGCTGCTTCCAGCCTAGGGCAGGCAGCCTGCATACAATAGAAGGGACAGATACAGGTTTGCCTCTCATTTTTCTCATTGCATTTGTTGTCTTCTACCACCATGATCTGTTGCCCTTCTGCCCTATGCCATCCTGCCTTGGAGCCAGCTGATTATGGACTGAAACCTCTAGAAACAGTGATATAAAAAAATCTTTCCCAATTTAACTGTGGGTGGCAGGTATTTTGTCTCAGTGATGACAGACAAGTAATGTATTTTCCCATAAGATATATGGGAAAAGACATATCTCTTCCTAATAAATGGTCCAGTATCAGGGTATTCGGTGAGAAAAACTCAAATGGATACCAGTTCTACAGGGTGTTCCTGCAGTGTAGCCTTCACATTGTGAAACTAGCTTTGAAACAAAGTCCTAGATAGAGACTAGAACAGCTTTGAAGCAAAGGCTGGAAAAGCCTCACTGCTATGAATGGAGCATTAAAGGAGATTTGGGGGTTAAGAGCTGAGAAGAACAGGAAAGCTGTAGTCTGAAAGGCAGACTTCAGTCTTCTTAGAGATCACTTAAATGCTCATGACTGAAAAGATGATTCTGATAGATCTCAGACAGAAATGCAGAGCAAGACATTAGATGCTGGAGGAAAGGAACACTTGTTATAAGTTGCAAAGAGCTTGATTGAACAAGCCCTGTCCTAGGATTTTCTGGAAGGCAGAACTTAAAAGTAATGAGCTAAGATATTTGGCAGAAGAAATCTCAGAGCAGCAAAATCTTCAGAATACCGCCTGACTTCCCTTGACTACTTCTAGTAAGATGCAGGGAGAGAGAAATGATTAAATGATTTAAAACCCTAATTTATAATCAAAATAGAACTAAAATGGAAAGATTTGGAAAACACTTGTCCATGTAAAGAATGAAAAATAAAATCATGTTCAGTAGAAAAAATGAAAGCAGTAGCCAAGCAATCATTTAGAAATTAATATAGATAGAAAACAGCCAAACTCTCTTCAAGATGGTGGGAGGATTGGGGTCAGTATAGAGCCCTCCCCAGTGTGTGCAAGGTTCTCAGTTCAGTCTGCAGCATGCACGCATGCATCCACACACACACACTCACAAGACAACAAGAGAGTGACCTCAAGCCACTCCAGATCTCAGACGTTCTTAAAGCTGCAATGCCTTGCATAGGCCCAGAGTACTCAGGGCTCAGGGACAAGGTGATGTTAGGGATCAGGACCTGGACACCTATGGGACCTGATGGCTCACTGCCCAGGCTCTCACTTCTGTACAGCACCCTCAGGCACCCCACTGTGACTCAAGTAGGTCCAAGCAGAGAACACTGGTGCTGTCTGCCTGGTGCTGTGTCTAAGATCCGTGCTGCAGGAAGCCTGAAGAAGCAGTGGGGCAGGGACGCCACAGAGACAGCACTAGGCAAATGCCCAACATAGCTAAGGGACCAGAGTCATCACAGACTTGGTTCTAAGGTCATGCCAGGTGGAGCTGCGGGATACAGGCTCCTCTGAAACCCCAACACTGGAGTGCACAGCCTCAGCCCGTGGAGGACTTGTAAACAGCTGAAATGTGAGCTTTGTTCAACAAAGCTCCAAGGAGAGGGCATCAGAGACTTCTGAGGCCTCACCCCTCCCTCAGTGTGTCCAAGAGGCAGGACACAGAATTAAAGATTCGTCTCCAGCCATCCCACATAATGTTGTTTGCACAGCTGAGGTTTGGTCTAACTGGATCTTTTACTCCTTTCTTCTTTTCTGTTTCGCCCTTGTAGACCAAGATCTGCTCTCTGTCCACCTTTGTTCTGTTTTAGATTTCCTTGGGCCTTGCTTTTTGTTCCCCAGAGTTGAGGATCAAACCCAGAACCTTGAACAAGTACCTTTTGAAACAGAAATGTGAGCCCTGTGCCTCCACTCTCTGATAGAAGCACATGAATTGCTGATTTACAGGCTCATAGCTGTGGATAAATTTGCCTCAGGGTGAATTATGCCTTGAGTCTCAGCCATATCTTACTGTGGGCTTTACAGTTAATGCTGGAGTTAGTTAAAATTGTGGTGGCCTAAGAGGATGAAATTAATGCATTTTTCAAGTGAGACGGACATGAATTTGGGGACTGAGGATGAAATCCCAGGTGCCTCCCAAATTTCATGTGTGAGACACTTAGCCCTCAGTGTGACAGGGTTGGGAGGCAGGACCTTTGGGGCTATGCTGACGTCATGAGGCCCCACCCTTATGAATAGATCAAAGCCGCTATAAAGGGGCTTCACTGATTGGATAATTGTACTCTTGATAAAGAATTGTTCTAAAGTAGATTATATTTTTTTATTGTCCAACTTTGAAAATATTTAGTAAAGGTTTCATTTCATTTAAAATGCAATTGATTTGAGTCTCAAAAGAATTAAATGGTAGTTGCTTAGAATTAAAAGCTTAGTTGCTTTTTACCTTTCAACTTTCTCCTGAGTGAGGACACAATACTCACATTGCCATCTTGCAAGGAGACCCCACACCCTCCTTAGACTACCAAAACCACTGGTGCATTGATCTCAGGCCTTCCAGCCCCCAAAACTGTGTGAAAAATCCATTACCCAGTCACCGGGGTGAAAGTTGTCACTCAATCTTTTTTTTTTTTTTTTTTTTTTTTTTGGTATTTTAGGGAAGGGTCTCACTTCTACATTGGACTTATAGTGGTCCTCCTGTTTACAGCCTTCCAAGTGCTGGGACTGCAGGCACAAACCACCACACCCAGGCTCAATTGCTGGCTCAGTACACCACAGGGGCAGGGCCAGCACTCCAAGCCTGGGTATTGAACCCCCAGCCCCTGAGCCTGCTTGCAGGTACTTTAATCCACTTAGCTATTTGGCTGGCTTCCTGTCGCACAATCTAAATGGAAATGTCAGCTCTAGCAATAGCAAAAGCAAAGAAAGGCAGAAAGCTGTAAAGAAGTGCTCTTAACACAAATGCCTGATAACAGCAATCGAAAGAAAACACTGCAGACCCACAAGCCTGTCCTGCTGCGACCTTATACAAAAGTAACTCCACGAGGACATCAGTCGGGTAACTCTCTGTTTAGTCTCGGGCTGACGCCACTCTTGCTATTAATCATAGTGGGCCAGGACTGTTGTCTGAAGTTATCTGATGTACTTTTTCATTTTGCCTTTAAAACCTTCCCCTTGCCTCAGCCTTTCTGAGTACTCCCATAGTTCACTGTGGCATGCACATTTCCACTACAATTCTATTCCCAAATAACTCCCATTATTCTTTGAAAACTGTCTCCCTGACTCTTTTGTGTTGTTGTTCGGTTGACAAAGGTATTTTGTCAGAACAGCATAAACAGGCTAAGAGGCTAAACTCAGGGAGCTGGCTAATGATAGAGCTCCTCTAAGTGCACCTCAGGTGGGATGCTAAGGACTTGATTCTAAATCTAGAGCTGCTCCCTCTTTGCTATTCATTAAAATAATTAGTCCACCCTTCTTCTTTTGGAAACTATAGTTCAGATTTATTGCTGATTAAATAAGCATGTATTTATTGCTTTCTCCACACTTGAATAGCAGGGACAGTGAAAGGAATGTAGTAGGCATTGCCTCTGCCTCTAATAAGTTCCCAGTCTGGTGGGAAAAACCAATAAATAAATCAGCAACTGCATTAGGCTGTATGTTGTGATCAGCGCGTATCTGAATGGAGTGCAAACTTTGGGGGAGAATTTGAGCCAGATTAGGAAGCTGGGCTTGAGGCAGCAAAGCACGGTGAGCAGGCACCTCCAGACCAAGGCAGGGAGAGGGGCAGCACATGGAATGGTTGTTATACATGGGTGGAAGAAGGCCACACACCGAGGTGACAAGAAGGCATCATGGAGAACCCAGCCTGCCAAGTAAGGGCTTCAAACTGAAGCCCCATGGATCAAAGCCACTGGGCGGCACATATTCAAAGCATTTAAGTAAGGAGAAGCATAATAGAATTTGAATATTAGATGGCTCCTTTTGTGGTTATTGGTAGGAAGAAGAAGAAAAATAGTGCCTTTCCAAATACAGAGACCCTTGGGCAGCTCACACCTGATTGAAACATAGGGGTTAAGGGCTTGGATCAAATTCACAATGTGAGATTAAATCATGAGATATCAAGGAAGCTGATACTAAGTGGTTTAGTGAATATTTTATACTGAGAAAAAGGACATGAGACAGAAGAGCCCTGAGCTGGGCATGGTCACACCCTTGTAATCCCATCTCCCTGGAGGACTAAAGCAGGAGAGTGGGAAGTTTGAGCCCATCCTGGGTAATTTGATGACAAAGAGAGGCTCAGACTCAAAACAAAAAGTGAAAAAGAGTCAGGCATGTAGCACCCTGTGAAGGCTCTGGGCTTGATCCCCACTACTAGGGAGAAAAACAAAAGCCTTGAATGGGGCTTGGGTGTCTGGATGGAGGATGACACCACTTAAGACAGCATGGAAGTCCAGGGGAAGATGAGGAGCTTACATCCCTACCTGTGGGCTGCTTGTGAGCTCACTAGAACTGCTGGCAGCGAGTGGATGCAGCGCAAGGGCGCAGCACCCAGCACGGAGGCCTTCAGAGTCATCACAGCGTACTGGCTCATGCTTCTCATAAGCAGACAACAAGTCACCCAGACAGAATGTGTAGGATTAGAAGAATGAAGATGTCAGGGTAAGGAACAGAAGAACATGAAAAACTTCTAGAGAAAACAGAGGTGGTGACCCTAAGAGAGCTAAACTGAAATGCCTGAAGGCATCTAGGTATGCAGTGATTTAGCTTCACCCCTGGAAAGGTAGAGGGCATGCAACTTCCCGAGAAACTGTGGCAATAGTCTCTCCAAGCATTTCTTGTGTCCTGTCTCAGATGCAGATCCCTGATGGAAAAAGACTGTTGGGCAAAAAACAGAAAAGCAATAGATGTCAGTAACACAAAAGTCAAGACAGTCAGTCAATGCCAAAGGTCACAAAGAAGCTGAGAGGGAAGGAGGAAGGAAGGACCCTAGGTCTTTCAAACACAGAAGTTGTGCAGAGACAGCTCAGCAGCTTAACTACCTGGCTGGCAGGCACAAGGTCTTGAGCTTAATCTCCAGTACTGAACACAGAGGTTGTCAGCAGCTAGCAGGGACAATTGTGCTATGTGGACAGGTGAAGACAAGGTACTATCAGAAGAGTAAAGGAGTTTTGATGAACAGGCTATAATAAAAATGCAGAAGACCAGTCTGTTTGTGAAGAAAACTGAGCTGGGAGAGAAGGAAAGAAATCATAGCCTTGAGGGAATGTGGGGTGGTCACATCTGTATACAGGGGAAAAGAATGAGCATGGTGGATGTGGTGATGATGGACATAGTCACAAAGAGGACAAGCCACAGAACAGGAGGACAGGGCAGTGATGGACGGCGAGACCCAAGGCAGGCAAAAGTATTACCTCCAAGGAGAAGAATGAATTTTGCTGCCTCTGATCTAGGGAGAAGGGAGGAAAGTTATATGGAAGGAGATAAGCTTGTAGATATCGTGAGAGGCAATTGACAGGGGAAGGATGGAGGGATCTGTCTTCTGCACGAAGCAGTCAAGGTCATCCACCAAACAGGAGAAGAAGCATGACAGGATGGGGCCTGTCCAGAAAGGTGTGGACTAGGCAGAAGCCAGAGAGGGAAACTGGAGAAGGGGTGACATTTGGACCCTAAGGATGGGAAGCCGAGCTGCATGGAAGATACAAATGAGGCTGAACCCCCCCTCAAAATCTCCTCTGTGCTATAGCGCAGATTGTCAAAGCTTGCATGCATAGAATAAATTCAGCCATTCCCTGTCTTGTGGTTTATCCCTTTAGACTCGAGGACACATGTTCCCAAGAGAACTGTAAAACTGGAAGGCTACTATGCACAGCTACAAAAGAAGCTGCTCTTAGGAGACTTAAGGATAAGTGAACCCTCTAATCAACCTTCCTCGGCTAATGAGCCCAGCAGAGCTAGGCTCTGTCCAGTTCCAGTCCTCAGATCCACGTCATCTCCAGGGTGTCAACACTCCTGAGGAGCCTCACAAGCTCGAGTTCACTGCCACGTTATCTGTGCTGCTCCCTGATGACCTTCAGCTCGGCACCCTCAGCAGCTGCTCAGGAACACAGTGGTGCCTCTCTCTGACCCACCCCCACTGGCAATGTTACTTTACATGGGGTGCTCCAGGTCAAGGACTAAACTATGACAGGAGGCAATTTTTCTATCTCTGGGCTGCTCCATGAACTTCTGTCCTTTTTATTTATTTATTTATTTAACCAGAGATCAAACTCAGGGTCTTGTGCTTGTGCTTGCGGGCAGATACTTATGCCACTGAGCCATCTCCCCAGCCCAAAGTTCTGTCCTTGAGTTCACTGTCTCCAGCACTCTGTCTAGGAGAGTCCAAGAGTCAAGTAATCCACAAAAAGTCACTAGTATGTGCCTCCCACCATGCTAAGTGCTCTGGACCCAGTTGGCATAAAACACAGTGCTTGTAACCATGGGCCCTACGGTCTGGCGTGAAGAAAGTGCATCTTGCTGATGATAACAGCCATCAGTGAAGGAGCCATTTCTGAAGACTCCGCGGGGTTACTGACATGAAAAGGGGGAGAGGATCTGGGATGACAAGATGGATCCAATGACCTAAAGATCTGTGGCCCAGGCTGACAGTATGAGGGACGCCAGGTGGTTGCTGGCTCTACTCCCCTTCCTGTGTCAGGCTTAATGAGAAAGAATAATCCATAGATTGGACAGAGTCTCCCCCAACTGCTTACAGTGTAGTGAAAAGAGTGAATAATCCCAAATAAAGAAACACAGGCTCCCACACTGAGGAAAGGATGTCAGGGTCAGGTGTATTCCCTTCGGGTGCTGAAGTCTCCCCTGTCACATTTCACCAAGAGGCAACTCAGCTTCTGATTGAATACTTCCAGTAATGGGTAAACTCACTACTCCAACAAGGACAATTTTATCCTAAAATTCATTTTTTCATGATCATGGTATATCCCCCAAAGAAAACAAAAAGAAAGGAAAGA
>PVKA01014550.1:0-52136 GCA_004027165.1 Ctenomys sociabilis
AAAAAAAAAAAAAAAAAAAAGAAATAGTAAGGAACAAACCATGCCTGCAGCTCCGGAAACGGGGCTGCTGGCCGCAAACAGAGCAGTCGCTCAGTAAGTGCTGTGCCTCCCGTCCTTGCTTACCCATCATGAATGCCCACAGCCTCCCGAACTCTGTTCGCTCACAAAGCCTGCCTGCTGATTGTTTTATTCAGTTTGTGAGCTGCTCTCAATTGTTTTCAGGAGCTTTGTTTTTCCTCCTGTCAGTGAGGCCAATTTTCTGTGTGTATCATCCAGGAGTTTCAGCCAACACTGTCACTTCTCTGTTTACCTGCTCAGTAGCATTCAATTTTCACTTTTTGGAGCAGTATTCCTTTTAGGTTCATAAGATAACACATTTTTTAAATTTTGGTTTCTTCCATTTTTCCAGTTGATTCTTTGAGTCCTGAGCTGATTCCTTCTCCTTTACAAATCCACTAAACAAATAATTCTACACATCCATAGAACAAATATTCTCCTTGGGCATTTTCTGTGGTACTGCACAGGCAGAAAACTGTAGGTCAAATATCAGAATTATCTCTCCCTCACTGTGACCATGGGGAGGAGATGTAATAATCTGCATCTCTTTTGCATTTAGTAAACAAAATATCTTGCATAGGGATGCTAAGAGAATTATATGTAAAGTGCTTTAGACAGTGGTGTTCATTTAAGTGAGCATTAATGTTATTTTCTATTGTTTGTAACATTTATTTATTTATTTATTTGGTACAGGTTCTCACTATGCAACTCATAGCGCTCCTTCTGTCTCAGCCTCTGCAGGGCTGGGATTACAGGCATGCACCACCATGCCCAGTTTCTGTGGCCAGCTCATTGTGGGGCCAGCATGGAATGTGGTACCAGAGATCAAATCCAGGTCCTCGTTCTTGCCAGGTAGGCACTTAGATCACTGAGCTATATCCCTGGCCCCTGTATCCATCTGTTCTATCTACTATCCATAATCTATCAGTCTGTCTGTTTATCTATCTATCTATCTATCTATCTATCTATCTATCTATCTATCTATCATCTATCTATCATCTATCTATCTCTATGTATTTATCATCAATCTATGAATGAGATTTATTTTAGGGAATTGGCTGATATAGTTCTGGGTACTAACAGGATAAAATTCTGTAGGATAAGCAGGCAACTGCAAACTCAGTCATGATTTTTGTGTTACAGTATAGAAGAGGACTTCTTCAGAAATCTGGGTTGTTTTGTTTTTTGTGTTTTCTTTTTTCTCTAAACGTCTTTACTGATTCAGTCCCACTCATATTATTAAGTGTCATAACATACTTTACTTAAAGTCCAGTAATTATAGATATTAATCACATCTACAAAATACCATTTTAGCAACATCTTGCCTAATATTTGAATAAAAATAGGCCCAAAGCCAACCCAAAGTAATGTATAAAAAATTATCATTACACATTTTCTAGCTCTCCTATGACCACTAAGCTTGCTTCCTGGAATTCTGTTCTGTTTTTTCACTGCATGTGTCACAATTTGCTCTGTCTCTTGTTTGTTTTTGAATACTTCACTTTCCCCATTGAACTAAAATATCCATGTGTTGAGGACAACTCTCATTTTTAAATTATCCAATGCTATCAGAATCCTTAGCATACATTAAGTCTTCATTAAGCAATTGCTGCCTAATCAATGTTTCCTTTTAAAGATTTATTCATTTATGTATTTGGTACAGAGTCTCACTATGCAGCCTAGATTCATAGCACTCCTCCTGTCTCAGCCTCCCCAGTGCTGGGATTACAGGCATGCATCTTCTTGGTGGTCTTGGTGGCCAGTGTGGCATGGGAGCCGGCATGGCATGCTCTACAAGATTTCAAACCCAGTTCCTTGTGCTTGCCAGGCATGCACTTAGACTGCTGGGCTATCTCCCTTGCTCCCCCAATCAAGGTTTTTGTACCATTTAACAACAAGGGCAAGATTGAGGTGAGAAATTTTGACTGAATCTTCTAAAATGTTCTGAAACTTAAACATATGTAATATTAAGTACAATCATTAAAATGTGCATAGGAAAGTAGTTGATTGATTTTTTTTCTCATTTTCCTTTGGCACATTCTTTTTGCTTTGGATTTCTTTAAATTAACTCAATCAATACAGATTTAACAGGACTTAACAGTTTAATACAATCAACCCAAACACAGCACTGAGAAGACTTCCAAAGTTCTGGCAAGTTATTTTAAAGAAGACTTGAATGCCTGCCAGGATCAGGGAATAATTGCCAGTTAGACTTAAATTAATGAACACATTTAAGTGGGGACTGTAAGAAATAGAACATGATCTGGCTTTTTGGAGCAGGTTCCCTGCCAGCTACTTGCAATGATGAATGGTACCCCAGATTTGTTTTTAGCTTTAACAACAACATACTCAAAGTTGCACAGCCTGTGTATTTATTGCTCTCTCAGCAATCCACTTTTGTGAACCAATTAGTTCTTCCAAAGAAAAGGTGGAGGAGAAAAACTGTTAAAGTTGACCCACACAGCAGTCTCACGACCACCCTGTGCCTGGGTCTGAGTGCTGAAGACTGGGTTCCATGTGCAACAAAACGTGTTAACAAGCTGCTCTGATAGAGCTGCTTTGGAACTTGTTATGTATTTCATTCTATGATACAGTGTTAAGGGAAGAAGGAAACCTCAAAGCATTCATAAAACAGAGACTTATTATATTTTTAATGCTGATCCTTCAAGTGATAGCTGTAAAAAAGCATATGTCTGAGTTTGCAGCATCAGCTGATGCACTTCTCTCAGACTTAAAAAACAAAATTGCTTTAAGAGAATTAGCTGAGTCTTAGAAAGTATTTAGAAATATGAACCAGAGAAAATTTCCATAGAAGGAGGTTTTATTCACTTTTGTAGAGTGCAAGTCATCCTCCTAACTTGGTTTTTCTCTTTCATATACATATGCAGCTGTTCAGATCTGCACTATATTTCCCAGCTAGTCTCAGAGCTAGTGCCACGCAACAGCACTTGGGCTCCGGTGTATGGAGAAATTATCTCTAAATTAAGATAAATGACTTGTTGCTCTATGACTTTTTCACCTTTTCCCAGGCCTTGAACACGATGGAGAGCAGCTGACATGACGCAGATAGGAGCCATGGAAAACCAGGAGGAGGACAGAGTGCTGGAGGGAAATTGTCCTTAGCCATGCCGTGGTGATGAGCCGCACCGTCTCATCACTCCAGACCAAACTGACCAACATGGGAAAAAACTAAGCAGCGATACTACAGGACTGCTGTGGACGGATGAACAATAAATAGCGCGAGGCTTATGAAATTATCCAGTGAGTGAAATTTGGCTTGACATATGGAATATCCTTCCGAAAATTCCTTTGAAAAATTACCTACAGGAAAGTAGATCTTTTGTAAGTGGAACCAAGGAAGGAAAGGGAATGTAATGTATTTTGAGATTCATCGTTGTACGTGTACCAAATAACCATAAAAACGTAATCATTATCTGTTGCAGACATGAGGTAAAATATTACTACTACTACTAATAACGATGATGAAAACTGGCAAAGGGTGAGGGGCAAGTAAATAAGAATAAAAATATGTTCAGTACACTCCCTGTCTGCTCCTGAAGATGAATTTATATTGCAAACACACAGTCATAAAAATACAATTTCAGACATTTCCAAGTAAATGAAAACAGTAAAGCACTCAAATAATTAAATAACTTAATAAAAACACATACTAGGAGACAAGGTGGTCTTCTGCAAGTGGGAAGAAGGCCAACAGATAAGGAGAGTGGGGAGGCAGACAAGGGAAGTGGCCAACAAAGGAATCGAAGTTAGTCATGTGCAGGGACCACCTTCCACGGGGAATGCAGTCATTATGTGCCACAAACCTGCTAATACAAATTTTAAAAAGAAAATGCCATTAAAAATGAAATATATTTACATCTATGTATTCTTATTGGAGCTTGAAAAGGTTATACATTTTCTTATTTCTTCTAATTTTTAAATAATCTCACTGAAGGAATAATTTTGAGAAAGATGACATTAGCATCTGCAGGAATTGAAGAGATCATAACACACATAACGTATTTTTCATGGGGAAAGTCTTAACAGGGCTGAGAATTAAATTGTGTTTTATAATTTTTTGAAGGGGAGGGCCGTTGTACAAAATATGAATCAAAAGTTGAGAGTGAGGTAAAAATACTTCAAGGTAGAACTTCTAGACATTGACACAATTCAGAGGAGAAATGTAAGAGAGTAATTAATGATGATAATAATAAAAATTAATAATAGCTAACTTTTGTGCATTACACAGGCGATGTGCTCCATGCTTTACATTCATTATCTTTGCAAACACTGTGTGAGATGCTTTTCCTTCCATTTTGGAGATAAATAAAGCCGAGAGAGATGCTATACCTTTCCCAAGGATATGCTCAGGAATCTAATTGTGTTTAATGATATGTAGTCTTTTTTTTGTTTTGTTTTTAGAAAAGTGGACATAGCAAGTCTAACACTGCAATCTTAGACCCTCTTACAGATTTATCCTTGGCTAGTGTTTGAGAACTTAGATTCTGAGAGGGTTTTCTACATTTTCCTAAAGAGAATAGCTCACTCTGTCTAACTTTGCAAGCAGGACAACTCATGCTGAAATTCTGCTTTGCATCCCAAGAGCTGGAACCAGGGTTCCCCCTAGGCACCTGATGTTTAATGAGATTGCTCGCTAGACAAAATTTCACAAGAATTAAGCATCTTCCTTATGACTTCATTAAGCAAAGAAGACCAGTGGAACCTTGCTTCAGGCTTCCTCCAAACAACCTTCCATGGGCCTTTTCCCTTGCAAGCTCGCTTTGCACCTTTGGTTGAAACAGATCATGACAATTAGTAACACTGTGTTTGATCCATAACTCCTCCTAGAAAGCCACTGAACCTGGGATGATTCATCAGGTCATCACATCACAGGAAACGCTGACATTTCTTTCCCATGTTATTTTTTCCTTTGCAGATAAAAGAATTTTTATTTCCTTCCTGAGTACACAGGAAAGCTAAGTTGCTCATAATCCTTTAAAGTAAGGTGACCCATATGAGTGACTACTGACAGTGAGTGCATTGTGGGCAGAAGGGTTATCTGGTCACTACCCTGAGGGGCAATCGGATGCCCCACAGTGTTCCTTATTGCATCTTCTCACAACTGAGGACCAAGGGAAGATGCTGGAGTTGAAACAAGGAATAAAATGGTGAATTCTCTAGAGGGAAACTGTCCTCCATAAACTGGTTGAAAGAGCCCTTTCCACTACCTTCCCGAAGCAAGCAGCCAGAAAGGTAAATGTGAAAGAAAATAGGAAAAAGCTTTGTTGTCACCAGTCACTAACACTGCTGCAACAGTGAGCAGTATAGACTCTAAAACAGTGGGAGATTGCAGAGGGCTACTACTCTGATCTCTTCCTTCCAATCTTTGAGACATGTTGTAATCATAAAGAAGATTTCTGAAGCCACAGACATCTCATCACCCATTTGAAAGGAAAAAAATATTTGATAAATAATACAGTGTATGGGCAACCTAATACTTGAAAACACTCACAGTCTTGCAGTGGAATCACAAGAAAGTCCTTGTTAAGATTTAAGTATTAGAGATGTTTTCCTGACTTATCGGCTCATGTCCTGATAAACCATTATAACTTGGAAATGAATCTAATATATTTAACCTTCTAAACATCATAATGTAGCCATGTAATATAATGCAGAGTGTAGATGGTTTTCTCTCATGATTCTGTGGCATTAGCCCATGTAAAAGTCAAAAGTGAAATATCAAAATATGGTTTCTACTGTGCATTCTTTTCACACAATCATGGAGTAACTAAGATAAATAATTAGAAGCAGAGGACCTTCTGTACCTGATTACATCACTAAAAATGCTAAGCCATGGCATCCAGTTCTTTTACTAAAGGAGCCATGGTATTTTACTTCCTTTAGCTGGAGATCATTCAAGCAGAAATCCTAGTCCTTTTTTTTTTTTTTTTTTTTTTTTTTTTTTTGGCAGAACCGGGGTTTGAACTCAGGCCCTTGTGCTTGCCAGGGAAGCGCTTATTCTACTGAGCCATCTCCCTGGCCCCCAAAATTTCAAGTCTTCAATCAACAAGTTTTCATTATCTTTAAAATAGTTTTTAAGGAGAATAAAAACAGTAAGAAATAAACATTAGAAACAATACAGAATTTCACTAAGCAAAATGATAGGAATTGAGGAATGGTTGCTATATAGTGTATTATTGTCTTCAAATTGGTTGTTCACATTATCAGATATAAGCACGCAAAATTGGTGAAAATTATAAAAGATTAAAAAAGAGAAAGAGAAAAAATTAAACATTAACACTTCTTTCAATACACCAGCAGAAATCAGCAGTACAATTATCTAAGCTATCCTATGTATACACATATATATTTCTTTTTCTATTCTTTTTTCTTTCTTTTATACTTTCACAATTGTTCATTTGCTTTAACATCTTCTTTCCTTTTTTTTCAAATCTTATTATTTTTTACTTTTGTTTTATTGAAGTACAAATATCAATGAGACAGTTTTAAGATACCTTAACCAGATGGATTTGATAAATTAATACATTGCAAACTGTTTTCATAATGTTTTGGTATCATAGAAGGTGCATACATGATATTATACTTACAGACATTATTATACCATATGTCTCTTAATCAGTAAATTAAGAGAGTGTAGCTGTTTGCATATCTTATTTTTTATACCTGAATTACATCAAAGATTCAATAATTAATACTTTCTACCTTGTTATTTTCCTAGTGGTTGTCCATAGTATTAGAAGCTGACATAATATCCTGTCCAACTACCATTAGTGCAAATCTTGCCTCTCACAGAATTATGTAGAAGCACAGCGTTGTCTATCCCAACTGTACTGTCCATACACACACATCATGATTCTTCCTTTCTATACTCCTTCCTTTGTCTACACCTGTCAGAGATGGGCACTCCATTGTCATTCAATTAACTTAGGTGCTTGAACTCAAGAACACAATCCAACACAGTCCAGCATTCCACAACAGTAGATGTGGTATTTCTATATAATGGAGTATTGCTCAGCTATTAAGAATGATAAGTTCGAAGCATTTATACTGAAGTGGATACCACTTGAACATATACTCATAAGTGAAATAAACCAGACACACATGTGTGAATATCATATAGTCTCCCTAGTGTAACAAGCGAAAAGCAGAAATACAAATGGAAATGTACAACAACTAAAATCAATTGAGTCAGATAAGGCAAAGTGAATGGCATATGCTACAGGATACTAATCAGCTTTTCTTCTCGATGGTTAGCAACCTAAGTTCACAGATCAAAATTGCAGAAATAGAAGAGCCACAAGGCCAGCCAACATTTTGGCCCTAGCCTTTCAAGGTCAGTGAAGACTCAGGACATAGGAGAACCTGTACTGCAACTTCATGAAACTCAGTTGAGCTCCAAATTTTCTGAACAAGGAGATTATGGAGCCATAGAGGAAAGAGACCGAAGTTCTACAGTGTGCCTGGGGAGAGTCACATGGAGAGAAAACTTTCTCTCAGGCTCTCACAGAGAGCAAACTGGTCAAGCATTGGCCATGACTCATCCACATGGATGACACAGACAAAAGATCTACAGAATAAGGTACAGGACTACAAGATAAACCCTGACAAGACTTCATTGACTTCATAAGAAACATAAAGTACATGTGTTGATATATAAGTCTTGTTCTGTCTAGGTCTTAACCATCCAGCAGAAAAGTATAAAAATGAAGTATACATCGCGGGGCCATAATAATAAGTTGAGCTGTAAATGGCTATAATCGACAACTTCTTCAGATAACTCTTCTCTCCTTTTCACTGTATTTTTTGTACCTTACAGATTGTATTTATTCTTTTTTTTAATATTTTTTTTTTTGCTGGGACCAGGGATTGAACTTAAGCCCTTGCGCTTGCCAGGGAAGTGCTTATTCCACTGAGCCCTCGCCCCAGCTCCTGCATTTACTCTATAAAGGTCTTGCATTAGGGAGACAATGCCATGTTTATACATGCAGGTCTGATTTATTTGACTTATGAGTATGGTCTCTAGTTGTGTTCATTTTCCTATAAAAGCCTTGAATTTATCTTTTCTATAGTTCAGTAATACTCCATTTTATGAAAAAACATATCATTTTTATGTATCCCTCAGTTGATGGGGATTTGGGTTGCAGTTTTTCATTTTCAGTTTTGATAGGCGGATGTGGGAGGTACTAAAACATGGAAGGTAAGAGAATATAATAATTTCCTCTGAGTAGACCCCCATCTGCTTGAGGCCATTCATTCGTTCCCAGAGATTTATGATTATGTGGTGTATACAAGATACAATCTAGAGGGCTAAGGATATTACAGAAAAGAAGTTGCAGTCCTGCCCTCAGGGGTCTGAGTAGGAAAGGTAATGAATAAAGAAGAAACCCATCATAAATACCATGATGAAGTGCACAAAGGATTCTCCAAACCACTGAACACAGTGTTGAAGGAAGTCACACCATATGTGAGTCTTTCCATCAAGATCTTATGAAATAAATTGCAACTCTCATTTTCACTCATTTTCTCATTAGAAATCGTAAAGATTTGCATTCATTTGGACATGAAACCTCCATCACATTCTCTAAACTATGATTTCTCCCCTGTGCTGTGAAACCATAGATTTCTTTGACATGTCCTCCCTACTAGGGTGAGTTTCCTATGAAGGGTGTAAGGCAAAAAATTCTTCCAACCATGGAATGAACCCTCCAACACTGTGAGCCACAGTAGACTTTTCTTGAGCAAGTTCATTCTCTCATCTACTTTGTTACAGAACCTAAAAGTGCTGGCTAATGCAGCTGGTTACATTTTATTTTATGTAGAGTAGCCTGACCAGGCTACTCTACATAAAATAAAATGAGAAATGAGAGGAATAGGAGGTCAGATTCTCTAGGTGAGAGATGGCAGCCACATGTGAGATGAGCTGATGGAGAGGGAATGAAAAAGCAGAGGTGAGAAAAGAACAAAAAGACTTAGGAGTTGGCTGGGTTTAGTTAACTAGAAGCACAAGATGCTGAGTGAGGAGTCCAGGAAGACAACTAGGTTTTTAGGTACAAGCCTAAGAGAAGTAGCATCTGCTATGAGAAGTCAGGGCAAGGAGGGAAATGGGGAGCTGGACATGCTATATATGTGCTTCATGCTTAACAGGAGCAAAAGCTGTTATGCAACAGGACCTGGACCTTTCATTGCAAAGCCAGGCACTAAGCTGCATGGAGACCAGCCCCTAGGAAGTGCATGTAGAGAATATCAAGGTGACTCGGCTTTGTACGTCATATTTAGAGAGCTCTCAGTTTAAGCAGAAATAAAAGTCTCAGGTCATTTTTTTTTCTTTCCATAAACTTTTTAGAGCAAGATAGTGGGCAGGAGGCTGAGAGAAAGTAAGGTGCAGGGGGTGGAAGTGGTGTGGAGATGGGCAGCTGCGGCCCTGCAAAGGAGTCTCTGTATGGGAGGAGCAGAAGAGGAGCAGAAGGACAATTTATCAGCACTGCCTTCCTCCAAAAGACTTCCCAGTGAATAAGAGAAGACTGAGTGGTTGAGGTGGCAGCCATGGAACATCTGCTGTGTCATGCTCAACTCCAGTGACATAGGAGCCTGGGAGGTTTTAAAATCAAATGAAACATTAAAATCAAATGATTATTAATGGTAGGCTCAGAAGAGCTAATTTTTATAGTACATGTTTTCAACAGTTATATGAAAAAAATCTCTAAACACACACACACACACACACACACACACACACACGACAAATGTCTCATCTGAGGACATAGCTTACTGGTTGAATTCTTGCCTTGCATGTATGAAGGGGTGATTATTTTCAGTAAAACCTCATATATTTCTGTTTATATCCCTCTGCATGATCTGAATATTTATCAGGGTATATTATCAGTTTAAAATAAAAGATAAACTAAAATTTCTGAATGCAATAAAACATACCTATCTTTAATTGATACTCAAAGTAATAGACTTTGAGATAACATCATGGAATCCCTACTGTGAATTTGAGTTCTGCATATAGTAAGTAACATGACATAACAGAACAGAAGAAGTCTGTATTGACAGGACTCTAAGCCCCAAATATTACATAGGCCTTGTTCATCTTCTTACCTACATAGGTGCAGATAGTTCACACCTCCAAAGGAAATTTTGATGTCCAGAGAAGATAAGTCACTTATCCAAGGTAAGAGATGGTAACTAAACCCTTTCAAAGGAACCTTATAAGGTTTTTAGTCAGGGTAGTTGGGCTAATCATTGGAAGTCAAAGAAAAGCCATGAAAACTGCTCAGACCTATCAAAGCCTTCTCAGATACCTGTTCATCTTGAGAGTTTTGCAGATAATTCTGCTGGGACATAGAAAATCCTATTTCATCTCTGTGCTTGTAACTTGCAACTCAGGTTCATGATTAATGCTTTACAGAGAGTATTTCAAGAGCTCAACAAAACCAATTATTGCCCCACCTTTTCCATGATTGGAAGGGAAGATCTTAATCCCTAATGTGCTGACAGGGAGATAGTGGCTGCCAAGGGTGAAACAACTGCCTGAAGTTCACGCAATCAGCCCATGAAAGAGTATCTCAGGAATAACTCAGAAGAGCCATGACAAAAGAGCAATCAACTGATACAATTAGCAGCACCTACCTCTCTCCTAACGGGTAGACCCCACTCTTTGCCATGGGCATGCTGAACTCTCCCTCTCTGCCTCTCCACCATAAGTGACGTAGTGATTTTTTATGCAAATGTACTTTGTCACAAATTCAGATCCCTGAAATTTTATCCTCAGTTCTCTTCATTTGTTTTCGCTTTTTTAATAGGAAGGCTTAATTTATTTTTCGTGTGGAAGATTTTATTACATTTTAAGTATGATGGATGCATAGTTCTTTCATGCAGCTGTATTTTTATGATGAGAGTAACCTAAAACACATGATCACATGATAAAATAATGTAATGGAGTACTTCAAGAATTCCAAGTGGACAGGAGGTTGGAAAGCAATTCTTTGTGTAAATAAGAGCTGGCCACATAATGGTAGATGCTTGCAAAATTAGAATCCAAGGAAACATGCGTTTTTCCCAGGATGTCATTCTGAGCCTAATAAACATAGTTCCAAGTACTTTAATGCAAATGCCATTGTATACTCCTCTAGCACCATCTATTTGGACAGAATTTAAATCTGAAAATCACTGGAAGGGAGTTTTATTTTTATGAAGGTAAATTCATACAGTGGATAACCTACTACTATTGTGGACTGCTGCACTGTGTTGGATTGTTGAATGCCAATAGAATAACCATCTCTGACAGGACTAAACAAAAAAAGGGGATAGAAAGGAAGGACCTTTTTGTATCTGTATATACAAAATAGGCTAGATATGCAGCTACTTTCACTTAATTGTATGAGAAGAAAGATTTATACTAATAGCATTTGGAAGGATATCCTGTCTGCTTCTTGTACTATGGATAACCACTAGGAAAACAACAATGTAAAAAGTACTAATTATTGAAACTGTCCTATTAATCGGCTTTGAAACTGTCTCATTAATATTTGTCTCTCAATAAAAAAGGGAAAAAACTGTTCATATTATGCTCTATAAACTGGCTTCACATAGATATCAAGGAAAATATTATGAGTATTCAGTGTCTTCACAATCTTTTGTGTCATTCTTTTATATCTTGCACACATACCCCCTGTGTAACTGTGAGGATTATTTGGTTTCTTCTCCCTACCTCACAACACTCATCTGAATAATGAAGCAGTTTAAGCAAATAATCTCTAAGAAGTGTCTCCTTGTTCTAACTTTCTTCCATGTAGCAATCAATCATTGTATACCAATAAGTAAACCAACTAAAACACTTCAAAAATACTCCAGTTTTGACATTCTGTGAGTAAATAGGAGAAGTGCTCTTAGTCCAGGTTAAGATTAAAAGAATAAGGATGTTTATATAACTCAAGCAGTTGATCCTAGTTTTCCCAATTGGTGAATCACAGAGTGAAAATCATGAATGAAGCCTTTTAGCTGACCAAGGAGAGCCTCTTTCCATCCAGTAAAATATTGTATTTCAAGTTTAGTTCTGTTCAGTTCTGGGTTATGTCATCCCAATTTTTTTTCCAAGAGGCACTTTTATACTTTAATAATTTGTGCAATATGAGAAAATTACACTTATGACTAAGAACAACTTTCAGTAAATATTTCCTAGTACTGGAGCAGGTCCCTTGGTGGTGGTGGAAAGGACAATCCTGCAAGTATATGTCTTGACTATCCAGGAAGAAAGGCAGTGGTATTTGGGAAAACAAGGAACCCACAGCAGTCATCTAAGACCTTCCCACTTAGATTACAATCAGAAGTAAGTGAGTCAGTGGTAAGCTGACCTGACAGTGAGATCAAGAAGGATAGAAATCCTGTAATCTTCATTTGTTTTTAAAGGCCTGAGTGTAGAAGTTCTTAAATGCTTTGAGTAAGGTGAAAAAGGCTCAGCAAAGCAATTCATCTCAGCTTGTTTCCTTTGGCCTCAACATTAAGCCTTGCAGAAATGGGCCTCCCAAATAACTCAGTGGATTAAAGCTGCCTGCCAGGAGTTCGATCCCCAGGTCTGCTATGTACTTGGGAGGCTGTAAACAGGAGAATGAATATGAGTCTGATCTGTGCAGTGAGAACCTGTACACACTAGGGTAGGCACTGATGGCTGGAGATGTGGGCCCAGACCAGATCCTGCCTTGCATGCCCAGGGTTGCTTTTTCCTCACAATCCTGCTGGATGACACCCTTGGGAGACCTTGGGGCCTCACGCCTCTTCAACTTCCTTACTTTGTGTGCTGACATGTGAGGGTAAGGCAGGAGAAGTCACATCCACAACCATGCTATATTTTGTAGGATTGTTCCTCCCCAGACCAGCAACTGTCCCGCACTGCCTAACTCACAATCAAGTTCATGAAAGGACCACCTGGCACGGGACCATGGGAGCTGCTAAGAGCAGAGTGGCTCAGGCAATCACCCATCAGAGAAAGGGGTCTTAAATGCAAACCATGAGGGACTGAAATCTTTTTTTCTTTTTCTTTTTTTTTTTCCTTGTGGTACCAGGGATTGAACTCAGAACCGTGCGCTTGCAGGCAAGTACTCGTTCTACTGAGCTTTCTCCCTGGCCAAAGGGAATGAATTCTGCCATCAACCATGTGAGGTTTGAGGAGGATCTAGAATCCAGAAAGAAATGTAGACCATCCAGTACCTTGATGGTGGCCTTGCAAGACTCTTATCAGAGAACCTAGAAAGTCACTTCTGGATGCCTGAGTCTCAAAATTAACACGAAAATATGTATTTTTAAAGCCACTAAATATGTTGTAATGTTTCAATACATCAACAGAATGCTAAGAGAAATTACATTCATTTTTACATAAGAAGATATGAACAATATATTAAAAAGTATTAAGGTAGTGTTTTAATGATAAGTTTGAATCTTGTGGAACCTTAGACCCATTATAATTCAAAGCAGGGAAAAACTGGAAGAAGATGAAACCAAGTACCTATGACAGAGATTTCTAACTACTTGAAAATTTCTCTTTCCCTATCTTTTCCAAAGTGGAAAGAACATTCTTATGCTGGGCATTATGAATTATTGAAAAAAATGCCTACAATGTATCATCATAATAAAACTTAATGCATCAGAAAACCATTCGTTACTTCCTAAAATTGAAATATACTTGATTTTTGAAAGAGCAGCAAGTCAAGTTTATAAATCATATATTTATAAGATATAATGATGTGCAATATATTACATGTAAGATGCATTATGTACAATACTTGAGTAATCTTCTAATTTCTGTGTTTCTCAAATGTCACTGTCTTTTACTGTCTGCTATGATATGAACTAAAAATTTAGCTGAGAAATTAGAAGAAGATTCCTGAGTAACACCTTAGACTACACTACATCAAAGTCTTTGTAGCTAAGAATGTTTAATTCTATACACTTGGCTACATGATACACACACACACACACACACACACACTTGCACACACACACCAAGGACCTCATCAGATTTCAACAACATAGCCAGTCTTGTCCAGTTACTGGTCTTTGACATCTTAGGCATCTTCACAAGTAGATCAAGTTTTCAAGCGATTAAATCCCTTATAGATTCTTACATTTAGTGTCCACTAGTTCTCAGTCTTGGCTGAACATCAAACTTGCCCCCAAAGCTTTCTAAATCCTGGTGTTCAAGCTTTCTCCCAGGGCAACTACATCAGAATCAGCAAGCATGGTACCCAACATTTGCAATTTTTAAAGCTCCCCAGATGATTGCAACATGCAGTTTAACTTGAGCCTGCTGATCTGTAGATAATACTTGGCATCTTTCTGCATCCTATCTAGCACATAATTACATAGTGCAATGCCTCAGACACTGCCTGAGAGCTATAAAAACCAACCATGACAACCTCACATCGATGGAACACACATCCCCCTGTGTCTGGGGAGAAACCAAATAGAAACTCCTTCAGCTTGGTCTTCAAGTTTCTTTCTTTCTTTCTTTCTTTCTTTCTTTCTTTCTTTCTTTCTTTCTTTCTTTCTTTCTTTCTTTCTTTCTTTCTTTCTTTCTTTCTTTTTGGCAGAACCAGGGATTGAACTCAGGCCCTTGTGCTTGTCACGGAAGTGCTTATTCCATTGAGTCATCTCCCCAGCCCCTTCATGTTTATTTCTTTGAAAAGTAATGTAGTGAATGCTGCTCTAACGTACAGAGACAAAGGCAGCCAGGGTCTTGAGTCAGAATGAGTTGCCCAATGAAGGAAGATACAGATACATGCACCACACGTGCATTCTCCTGCACCAGCACGGCATCATATCACTGAGAAGCATGCAAGAAACGCCAGTTGTGTGGCCCATTCCACAGCTGCTAGGTGTTCTGGCAGTAGTGTGTTCTGAAGAGTGTCAAGGGTAAAAAGACTGGCACTGAGTTCTCCATAACCATCAGCTGCCCACCTTGGAGTTTTAGCTCAGCATGTTGCAAATGGATAAAAACTGTGTGCATTTCAGTGAGCAAGTTGGGGAGAGGGGAGAAAGCTACTCCTTATTTCTTTTTTCTGTTCTTCATGTATATTAGTAATCTGCATTGAAAATGAGAAGGAATGCAATTGGAGCTACAGTCTGGGAAAAACAAAGGGGGCTCCAGAAAGGTGGCCTTCCAGGGCCACCTGGTAACCTGAGTCACTTTCTAAAGAGTGTGATTTTCTTTCCAGAGGCTGAAGAATAGTTTATCCTCTTAATCAAAATATGTGTAGCTTTAAAAGATCTCATTTAAATGACTATCCAAATACTCCCAGGGGAATGATTTTGTGTTCACCAGGCCTTTGTGGTGACTGGTGTTCGCTTTCTCTGATGGAAATGCAGTCTGATCACTGCCGTTCCTTAAAGCATGAATGGGGCTGCTTTGCTTTGGTGTCACCCTTGTTTTGCTTCAGGGCACCTTTGTCAGAGTTGGATATTTGTCTTCAAGTAACATAAACATTAAAAGGTTATTCTTGTTTGGTTTACCAGAAATATGGATTAATACTTTCTGAATAAACTGCAAAATGCTTCATCTTCAAGAAATCTATCAAATGTTTTTTGGCACATTCAGGTCTTTTGAAAATTTATCTCACAGAGATGAGTAAGGATAGGCAAAGCAACGCAAGAAAGATAATGGTGCTCGATCCTGCCCACGCCCGCCCAGCCCCAGTGACCGGCCCAAGACAGCGCAGCGACTCCAGCAGCCTCCTCGATCCCGCCCCACCTTCTCAGCCTCAGAGACCTCCTGAGACAGCGTTCCAGCAGCCCATTTGATCCTGCCCTGCCACCCAGCCAGAGACTGGCCTGAGACAGGGGCTGACTCCAGCGACCTCCTGGATCCTGCCGCGAGCTCTCCCAGTGAGTGGGAATTTGCATGACTCACCAGGCTTCCTAGATCAGTGAGAGTGTGGTAAGTCTGAGGGAGAGCCTTTGGCTTCTTCCCACACGCACTACCCAGATCCCTGCCCTCAAGCCCTCCAAACCAGTGACTGGCCTGAAACCTCAGGACCCACTCACCAACACCTCCCCGGATCCCCTGCCCTAAAGCCCGCTGAGCGAGTGGGAATTTCTCTGATTCCCTGGGCATCAAAATACAATGAGTGTAGAACTCCAGGCCCACCATGCGGGAGAGACATTTCCCAGGGATTCCCTGCCCCCCTGCCAGAGAATCATTTCCAGGCAATTGCCGGTCCCACCCTACAGCCCCAAACACAGTGCAGGTCGGCCTGGAGTGAGAACTCCAAGCCTGCCACCCCGGAGGGACTTTCCTCAGCAATCCTCGGTCCCAAGCCACGGCCCGAAACCCAGTGCAACCTGGCCTGTGAGTGAGAGCTCCAGGCCTGCTACACCAGAGGGACCTTTCCCAGCCTTCTTGGGTTCCGGCCTGTAGACCCAGACCCAGCACAGGCTGGCTGACCCAGTACAGCCTACTCAATGAATAAGATCATCCACTATCCTTTTGTGAGCCCAGAAGACCCACCAAAGTGCAGGCCCACCCACCTAGAGAGCGACCCCGGAAATTTTCCTGATCCTCGCCCCAAAGCCAGCTAAGATGGGGAATTTTCATTATTTGCTCTGCATCCCAGTTCGGTTTGTGCTCGCCTGAACAGGGAACCAACAGAGAGGAACCAAAGGAGCTGCAGCAAAAAAGGAACTGAACACAACAGCTAAATCCAGGATAGCATACCTGGATAATCTCAAACTTAATAGACTGGCACCCGGGTCTCATAACAAGCTAAGGTTATAGCTGCACCAAAGCTCCACACCAAAGGTCAAAGGGCAGTGCTATACAAAATGACAAAGAGAAGGGGAAAAACGCAATCCCAGACCTCGAGTCCACCAGTAAGGGCAGAGGACACTAGCTCAGCTGAAAGAAAGATAATGGTTTATAAAGAGGAAGGCAAGGGAGGACTGGGAGAAAAGAGATAAAAATTGCATGGGGGAAGGGGGAGTAAAGCAGAGTGAAGAAGTAGAGGTGAGGCCAGAGGCACTGGGAAGGGGAAGGAAAAGAGGAAGGCCAGGAAAAGAAAGGAATTGAAGAAGAAAGGACTGAACAGTTAGGGGAAGAAAATAGTAACAGAAAGCAACACATGCTGGCTCCAGAGCCGGGTAATTTGTTGTGAAGTGCCACTCCTATGAGGCGTGCTGCAGAGCCGGACTGCCAAGGTTAATGATGGCGGTAATCACGATTCCAATTTACAGCGAAGGGGATGAAAGGCAGCCAGGCCTCAGACGAGAGACCCTACAGCGATAGTCATGGAATAATAACGTAGCAGCAGTTGAGGAACACAGGGAGGCTGGAAGCTTAGATTAAGTAACTATTCCACCACTGTTCTGTATTCAGCGTATGATCCAGTGCTTACAAAAAAAAAAAAAAAAAAAAAAAGGTTCACTTGATGAGTTCTCTGAATTACAGCAAGGACATTTAGCTGTTTCTAAATGTTTGATGTGAAGCCCTTGCAGTTTTGTCCTGTCACTAGTTTGCCTTAGTAAAGACTTGGGGCGAGGTTCAGCCATTATTACCTCCTCTCCCCCATCAATGCCCTTCTGGGTTTTCCTATAGCTGTGATCCATGCACCTGCTTTGCTCTGAGGATGTAAACTATTGAAGGAAAAGCATAACTAGTTATTCTCTAACCTAGACATCAACTCTCTTTTTTTCCCATGTTTATTTATATGCATCTACTTAGGAGATTACGGAGTTTCTTTGAATCAGAGTCCTGCGAATGTGGACAGTGCCCTTTTCATTCAGCCCAGGCTCCTCTGCAAAGGAAGAGGAAGAAATTCACTTTGACCAAAGGAGAACAATGAGAAAACCAGGACAAGGAGAGGGCTAGAGAAAGAAATGGGATAGAGTTAGAGACCATAAAGCAACAAGATGGTACAAGGATATGTGTAATATGCATGATTAAATGGTATGAAATTGTCTGAAAAGCCAACTAGACTTACGAATCTAAGTAAAATTTCATTGTTGGCACCAAAGAAGCAGAGTTTCTCTCTGAGACAGACTGAGGCTGCAACAGGAAGCAGCTGCGGTGGTCAGATAGGGAGCAATAGTTTGACCGTATATGGTTCTTTTTTACAAAATTTAGTTTTAAAGAACACAAATTAGAGATAGAAGAAAAAAACTGCATTTGAATGATATAAGATTTTATGAAATAAAGCAAAGTAATAGGAATTCAACAATGGTTACTGTATTACATGATGCTATCTTCAAATTAGTTGTTCAGATTACTAGATATAACATGCAAGATTCATTTAAAGAAAAACAAGAAAAGAGTTCTAAGAAATCCAAAAGAGAAAAACAAAAATCAGAGTAAAAAGGAAAAAAAAATTAAGCATTAACTACTCCTTTCAAAACTTCAGCAGAAATGAACACCACAATGCAGCTAAAGGACATGGAACTGGGACTCTTTGGGGTTGGATCTGGAAAAGGAATAAACCGATTTAGTTTGGGCATCCAGGAACACACACACACACACACACACACACACACACACACACACACACACACACCATTAGATATATTAACACCTGGTATTGTTAAAGATAAATTATCTTCAAATAGATTCACAAGAGCAAATTTTTGCTCCTTATGTGAACTATAAGCTTTTATAATAGGGTATTTTTTCTGGCTTTTGATTAATCTGCTCCATCAAACTTAATACAGAGCATGTATCATGCATTCCGAACAAGGCTGCACCTGACAGATTAATGGGATTCATCGTAAAAATGAGCTGCTCAGGAAGGAGGTTAAGTGCACATCTGGAGCACAGAAAGCCAGACTCGGTGACTTGTGCTTTACTGTCTTTGACAGCATGGTCCTTTGCAGACAATGAAGCTTATAGTCATCTTTGTAGAATGCCATACTGAATCTTATTGATAATACACAGTCTATAAGTGAAGCATGAGATTATAGCCAAGAAATTAAGCAATAACTGGCATGATGCTATCAAACTGAAGGAGATCAAACTAACATGTAATAATTAAATTGAGTGAACCATTAATGAGTACCCATCCTTGTCTCATGGCCAACCACACTGTACCGGTGCTGGTGTAACACAGGGACAAAGTCCAAGTAGATACTGGCTGAATTCAAACCTAGGGTGCCTTGGTAAGAAATGCCCATACAATGGGCAATCTTAAAGTAGGGTCTGTGTCCTGCTTCTCTCTCATTTCCCCCATGCTCCTTTGAGAATGCATGATGATAGAGTAAAAAGTCCTTACATTCTTAAATCCTCTGTAGAGAATCTGAAGCTCTTTCTTTGTAAATTTGCTCTGGGCCTCCAGCAGCTCAAGGGCCTCAGGCCGATGCCTGACTGTGGCCATCTCCAGCTCATCTTCCACGCTGTCTGTGGAGCAAAACAGAAAGAATCTTAGAACCTGTTGCTCTCCCCTAGGCTTACACTCAGCAACAGCCACACAGGTATAAATATTGGCTAGCTGTCTGTGCTTTGTCCCCAGAGGAAGGATTCTCACACTGTCAGCAATGGCCTTTGCCTTTCTCAGATTTAATAGTATGAGGCATTTGAAAATAATTTGTTTTTGCACATATTGCTCTTTAAGGTGGACAGCACAACTCTAGCATTTGAGTGATACAGTTTAGTTCCAAAGGTAACAAAACTCACCAAGAATTTGGTCAGAAATTTTTGTTTACGTACAAAGCAGAAGTTGCAAAGTGGAACTGTTGTGTAATAACGTGGAGCATCATTTCCATAGCAAACTCACTAACGCCCTCCTCAGTTGCCTTTGAAATAAGGCGTTTCACCAGGAGCTATATGTGAAGAGCTCAGATGAGGTGTTGACCAGGGTAGCAGCCTGCAGCTCCCGGCGTAACTGCTGTATGTAGATTACCACATGCTCACCTGAAGGGTTAATCTCAGGAATCTTTGAGTTAGCTCTCTTTTATAGCCAAGAGAGTCTGCAGTTAGACGTAAGTTCTAATATATTTTTCTTTGCCTTGTCTGTTACATTTAAACTGTTATTTCTCAGAGATGTTCTAGGCAAAAAAAGAATTTTGTGCCTGCATGTTTTGGAAATGCTATACACTTTAATGAAATTTTGGTTAAAAAATAATGGAATTTATAGATTTAGAGAAGACATATAACAAAGAATCTTTTCTTTAATTCTGCTTAATGTAATTGATCCTAAATATACTTGTCTGTACACATTTTTCTGTCCAGAAGTAATATCTGGTGATGTCCACACATTTGTCATAGGACCTTGGGAACCTAAATTTGGAGGTACTGTCAGTATATTACAATCTGGGGATTTGTGCCTCAAAGAATAGCACCATTCAGTCCATGTCCTCTGCAGTGAGATGAGATGGAGCTTTACATGACAACTCTGTATTGTAATCTAGTCCATACTTCACAGAGGGAGCTCAGCAGGAAAAAGAAGTGCTATGTGAAGGAGGCCCCTCTGGAGCTATGGATTTCCTGTGTTTATATCTGCTCCCTTTGGGTACAGATTCCAGACTCTGAGAGGGAGGTAAGGAGAGCAGCCCCTTTTCAGTTCCTTTAGCCCCAAGATCTCTCCTCTCCTCTCAATTAGTAATGTGGCCATTTTTCCAAAGCTACATCCTTTTGATACTGTCCCACTACCTCCTCTTAGAATTTGATTCTCTCTGTTGGTCTGCTTCACAGAAGGCCTTGAAGCTAGAACTTCCACTTACTGGGAAATGATCTGATGAGTCATGACATACCATGGTAACTCCTAATCACTGCTCTCAAATAGTTTACAAAAGACTAATAACAATGTTAAAGCAAATACTTGGAATGGTAGTGCTTCTCAAAATGAATAACAAGAGATAGCAAACATTAACTTTGAATTTTTTGTATTATAATTATTTATTTGGAAGTAGTGACATGGAAAAGCTTTCAGAATAGTGTTGCCTAAACAAGAAGAAAAGGAAGGACATGGAAAGAAGGAAGGGAGACTGGGAAGAAAGTCTGAGCCTTTGATGGTAAAACTACTGAGAAAGTAAGAACGTGACCACCTAAGTAATAACAAGAGCTAAGAATACCCTATAAGAGGCATCTATGAATTAACACATCATGGTCTTTATAGAGAAAAATCAAGCAAATATACCCAAAGAGGGCTATTGAAACTTTCTCTTTCATTCATCTGAATAAATGCATTGATTTTGCTCAATGGGTCCTGAGATAGGATGAGCGAAAATGTCACTCCCTGGGATCGCTGTGGATCTACAAGTTTGTATCAGGATATTTGCCAACACAGAAATGAACACCATGCAACAGATCTCATGTATGTTTGAGAACAGCTAAAAGGAAGTTTCTACTTTCTTGAAAAAATCTTATGTAAACTTATTTTGAATCACTTACAGCTCAATTTCTTCAAATGAAAGTTTTTTTTTTCCTTTTCTACTACAAAATACATATAGATCATTTATGTTCCAATTCAATTGTCAGTGTTCTTCTCTGGAGTCGCCCTGCAGAAAGAACTGGTGGTGCCCCATGAGGGTTCTTGCAGGCCTCTCTGAGGAGCATGTCTCTATGGCCTGTTGATGTTTGTCTTTGCCACTGTGAGTCCTCCAAAGACGTGTCCAAACTCTTCACATGTGTGTGCATCAACTGGACCTGAAGTGCCTGATGCCCCGGAGGCATTCATAGTTTAATAAATCCGTGATACAGATCCTCAAATTTTCATTCCTCTGGAGCTCCTCAAACACAAACTTTTCTTTATAGAAATGTTTTCAAACTAAATTTTGTGGGTTGCTGTTAGGCCTTAAGCATCTTCTTTTAGAATTACCATATTCTCTATTCATGGTTCCGAGAAACACAGCCAAGGCAAAAGTAAAGGAGTTTTCAATGGATTTTCTGAGCAGTCTTTCAATCACAATATGACCTTGTCCAGACCTCACAACCCTTCGACTGGCAAGAAACACAGCAGTGTATTAACCTCTTAGCCTTCCTAGCATGCGGCACATCTGAGCCATGCCACTTTCTGTACAGAGTTTCTCCTCCAGCTGTCTCTGACTTGCAGATGCTAGGTCAGAGACAACAGGTCTTCCAAGCTGAAGGGCCAGTATAATTGAATTAAGTGTGTGTGAATGGACGATCATTGCATGCAATATTCAAAAGGTTCCATGGTCGAAGTGTCTGCCTGTGGGTTTTCTTGTTTCTCTGGCTGACTGGTGCTTTACTTCTTAATGACTTTTACCTGCCAAAAGGCTGTTTCTATCATCAGAAGGCTGCCAAGCTTTAGCAACATACCTGGAATTATAAGCAATCACCAGCTAGGATAAGTTTAAACAGCAGAACCTCTGAGCCCAATCAAGTCTGAGTACTGGAGGGGAGCTTGGTGCGGCGTCCAGTGTGATTCAGCATGGGACTGTGGAGTCTGACAGCGTGCATTCTGGGGGATTTTAATGTAGTGCCAAAAATTTACTGGACTCTCCCAGTTATAAACCTTACCAGCCTAATCCCAACCTTCACAATAAACCTCCCAATAATTCTGAGCTTTATAATAATCCTCACAAAGCAAAGCTACGAAATTTTTACTTGTGTAGAGACAGTATTATAGAGTAAAAAAATCAGGGCCAGATGTAACATAGATAGAAACACAGGGACAAAATTTATACCTGGGCTTTGAAGTCATAGCTTGTGTTCTTTCCATGTTGCAACAAACCTAATATGAGTAGAAAGAAGAACAAACTCCTTCTTCTTTGAACTGTCACACTACTTGGGAAGACTGAGGCTATCAGCTATTGGTGCGATCCATCTTAGTGGCTTCCAAGATTTTGCTATCACAAATTGTGCTGCTATAAACATAGGTGCACATATATCACTATAATATGATATTTTCAGTTCTTTTGGGAAAACTCTCAGTAGAGCAGTAGAGAGATAGCTGGATTGAATGGGATTTTCAGTCCTAGTTTTTTAAGGAGTCTCCACACTGATTTCCATAATGGTATGCTTGCTTTTTTTAAAAAAGTAATAAAAGAAAATAAGAGACAGGAAAAAATGTCATAGGACTGTCCTGTTATATTCTTGTATATGGTTAGATTTCTAAATTTTTGTATAAAATTGTGTAATAATTTATTTTTTATTTTTTTATTTTTTTCACATTCTATAGGGATTTAAGTTTTAGAATATCCATGATTTCTGGAAAATAACAGTTCCATGTTATGTCTAAGGCATTTGATATTCAGACAGATAGTGATGATAAGCTCAAATACCTATGTTACAGGCTAATAATAACATTAAACTTCTTTTCTCCAAGGTTGACAACTTAAGTTTGCAGACCAAAACATTAGAGAAAAGGAGGAGTTACAAGGATAGTCAATATTTTGACCCTAGCCTTTCAAGGTCAGTGGGCTCATGACATAAGAGAACCTGTACTGTAACATACTGGTAATGTCTCAAATTTTGTGTTCAAGAAGATTATGGGGCCAGAGGAAAGTTATCGAAGATCTAGAATGTGCCCAAGGAGAGTCACATGGAAAGAAAACATTCTCTCAGGCTTTCACAGAGAGCAAATTGGTCAAGCAATGGCCATGCCTCATCCTGATGGCTGATAATAGGGTCCATTTCCTGCCTCCTGCTCTCCCTTTAAATAAGCTCAGTTTGACTTCTGGTCTTGTTATGGGCTGAAGCAGATCACTTGAAATTCACCTGTTGAAGAACTAACCATCTGCTATAATGAGTTTGTCCCCTAGGGGAGTTCAAGCACCTAAGTTAGTTGAATGTCAATGGAGTACCCACTTTTGACAGGTGTAGACAAAGGAAGGGGTGTAGAAAGAAAAAATCATGATGTGTGTGTATAGACAGTACAGTTGGGATAGATAACACTGTGTTTCTACATAATTCTATGAGAGGCAAGATCTGCACTAATGGTGGTTGGACAGGATATTATGTCAGCTTTTAGTACTATGGTCATCCACTGGGTAAATAATTATTGAATTTTTGATATAATTCAGGTATAAAAAATAAGATAAGTAAGCAGCTACACTCTTAATTCGCTGATAAGAGATATCTGCTAAAATAATATCTGTAGATATAATATCATGTATGCACCTTGTACAATACCAAAACGTTATGAAAACTGTTTGCAATGTATTAATTTATCGAATCTGTATGGTTAAGGTGTCTTGAAACTGTCTGATTGACATTTGTACTTCAATAAAATAAAAAATTAAAAAACATAAAATAAAATAATTACTGAAAAAAAAGAAAGAAAAGAAAAGAAAAGCCAGGTAAAGCCACAGCAGGAGGACAGTGCCCTGGCTGGGACCTCAGTCTTGGCTTCATAGTCTTCAGAACAATGAGAAATAAATTTCTGTTATTCAACCCACTTAGTGTCATATTTTTTGCAGCAGTATAGCAAATTAATTAATCCACCAACATGTAAATGACACATAAAGCTAATAAAAGCACATCCTGCTGCACATACTTTGTCTACAATGTGCTGGATAATTGTCCAACTAATGATATCACTGAATTTTCATCACACTCATCAAGAGAAAGATTATCACCCTTACTTTTTACATGAGAAAATTCATCTTAAGTTTAAATTACTTGGTTTAACCCAAGTATCCTAAAGTCTTGTTGGTAGTGAAACTACCAGCTGTCTTCAGCATGTTAACATCCGTGTTTTAAAGCACTATGATGAGACTGTTAACAAAACCCACCACCCGGGCTGGCGAGATAGCTCAGTGGTCTAAAGCACCTTCTTAGGCAATCTCAGTCAAGTAAATAGGGACCACAGTTCAATCCCCAGCACCACATGCCATGCCAGACCCACCCCTAGGTGGGCTGAGCCAGCCACAAAAAACAAAACAAAACAAAAAATCCACCACCATTTAGAGAAACTTTGCAAGAAACATTCCAGCATATTGTCGCCTATTAATTCTAACAAAAATTCTGTAAAATACCTATTGCCATATTATTTATTTATAAACTGAGCCTAAATAGTGCAATCAAGGTCATATGATCTGAGGTTTGGTCCTGGTCTTTTGACATTAATGGTCCTGAGATTAGTCAACATGCTATTTTTAGATATGACAGTGGATCCCTTGCTTAATTGGGTCAAAATCCAAAGCGATAAAAAATTGTATTAATAAATGAATCAGATGTTATATACCAAGTTCCTCAATTTCTCTCCAAGAGATACTTATAAAGGCAACCTGAGGAGGTCACAAGGCTATTAGAGGATGCTGTGCTGCTTGGAAATGCGTGGCACCAGAGTCGAGTGGGGGTGTGCTTCTAAGACAAGGAAACATGGGTTTGTATCTCTGCATTTCTTTTTTTTTTTTTAATTTTTGTTTTAGTTTTATTCTTTTTGGTACAGGGTCTTGCTCACTATGCAGTTTGGAGTCGTAGTGGTAGTGATTCTCCTGTCTTAGTCTCCCTAAGACTGGAATTACAGGCATGTGTTACCATTCATGGCATATGTTACTGGGGATTGAACTTGGGACCTTTTGCTTGCCAGGCAGGTGCTTAGACCACTGAGCTAGCTCACCCAGCCTTCTATCTCTCCTTTTCACCACAGAGAAACCTGTGGTAAGGAGGCTGAGTGGTTTATCTGAGAGAATAGAACACAGATCCAGGTGGGACTCTGGCTTCCTTTATTTTTTTATTAATAAAATAATTGTATTTACTTAGAAGCATTCAGAATGTCAACAAAACAGTTGCAACTTTTTTTTTTGCAATTACAGAGTGTTATTCAGTTAACAGAACGACAGTTATTTCATATAAGCCGCATCAGAGACAACTGAAGATGAAAAACTACCGTCCCCATATGCTTTAAATGTCCATGCCAGTTTATAACCCCCAAACTGTATCAGGCAAGATTAGTGGCTATTGAAAAATACCACCAGGACAGGGCCATCTAAAGACACATTCGGCAGTGTGTTAACTATACAAAAAAAAAAAAAAAAAAAAAAAAAAAAAAAAAAAAAAAAAAAAAAAAAAAAAAAAAAAAAAAAAAAAAAAAAGACACTGTACAGTATAAAAACAAATCTTACACAGCCTTAACATTTCAATTTTTTTTCTTCAAAAGAAGTGGAGTGAGTTGTGTACAGGAGGGTTAAATGCTTTATAGATAAGAAAAAAATTGAGCTAGAACCAATTTATTCATCATCGTCTTCTTCATCCTCTTCATCTTCCTCCTCCTCCTCTTCCTTCTTTTTCTTGCTTTTTTCAGCCTTAATGGCTCCCTTTTTTGCTGCATCAGGTTTTCCTTTAGTCCAGTAGACAGCAATGTCCTTTTCATACTTCTCCTTTAGCTTAACAGCCTGCTTCTTGTATGGCTCCTTGCTATCTGCTGCAATGTCATTCCACATTTCTCCAAGTTTCTTTGCAACATCACCAATGGAGAGGCCAGAATGTTCTCCTTTGATTTTTGGGCAATACTCAGAACAGAACAAGAAGAACGTTGAAGGAGGCCTCTTGGGTGCATTGGGATCCTTGAACTTTTTTGTTTTCCTTTAGGAGGAATATACGTTTTCATTTCTCTTTCATAAAGAGCCTTGTCCGTTTTTGCCATATCTTCAAATTTTCCTTTTTCTTTAGCAGACTTGGTCTTCCACCTCTTTGAACACTTCTTAGAAAACTCTGAGAAGTTAGTGGAAGCATCTGGGTGCTTCTTCTTGTGCTCCTCTCTGCAAGTTTACACAGAGAATGCATATGATGACATCTTGCCTCTCAGCTTCTTAAGATCTCCTTTGCCCATGTTTACTTGTTTTCTTCAGCGAGGTACAGTGTCACCCAGTGACCATCTGGCTCTCACTTGCCCCGTCTCTATCTCTATGGAGTTCAATGTACTGCAACTGACTCTGGCTTCCTGAATGTCTCCAGCTTCTGGTAAAGCTTAACTGCTGAAGAAAATCCCAGAACAGCTCATTCTGAGGCTGCATTTGCATCCTGTGACAAGCTGAATATAAATAGTGTTTTAATTCATGTATATTCTAACAGAATATTTGTTTTAATCAGACAACAAATTCCCAAACTCAGACAACCTTGGGTCTCCTCAGTTGTCTCTCTCTGTTCTTTAGATTCATGTCTCTCAGGGCTGAGCGTGTCCTATGTCTGAGTCAACAGTCCCCTCAGGCCATGACACAATTGGTCTCCAAATTGGAATGCACCTCACCAGGGAAGAACAGAATGAATTTTTAAAATAGGCACCTTTCTCCCCTTTCTCACTTGTCTTAAAATACAGTAGAGGTTTAGTACAGCCAACACATAATTATGCAAACTTAACTCTACCCAAGGTGAAACCATACCCCAAAAGTACAGTTACCAAGCATTTTGCTTTACACACAATGTGGGTGGGTGTTTTGCCCTCCAAATACTTGTGGTTGTAAACAAGGACTAGAGTGCAGAGGTAAAGTCATTTTAGGGTCAATAATGTTACTCCACTGAGCAGGATATTTCAGAATGAAGTCCCCCCACCACACACAGGTGAGTCCCAGCCTGGGATGTCCTTTGTTTGCTTTGGTTCTGCTAGACGACTGACCTGTCTGGTGGCATCACTCTTGGTAGACTAACAATGCACAGCTTAAAAAATCAGCTGGGCATGGTGGTGCGTACCTATATTCTCAGCATATTGGGAAGCTGACTCGAGAGGATGCCATCTCTGAACCCTGTCTGGGTACTTTTGCAACACACTGAGAAGTGTCTCAAAATATAAATAAATAAACAAACAAACAAACAAATAAATAAATAAATAAATGGCCTGGGTGTGGCTCAGTGTGGAGGTCTTCGCCTCCATCTTAGTAATTCAAAACAAAGCAAAAATGTTATTCAAAAAGTGAATAAGTATCTGAAACCTTTCAAGCAGATTCTCTTTCTAAATACAACATGATCCTTCTTGAAAACTATCATTTTGTCATTATGCAAAGATCATAAATATTATAACTTTAAAATGCTTTCTTTCTGTATTTAGTACAGGGTCTTCAGGGTCTACAGGGTCTTACTATATAGATCAGACTCTTAGTGATTCTACTGTTTTCAGCCACCCAAGTGCTGGGACTAGGGGCAAGCCCAGTCTCAGTCATCCACTCAGCAGGCCCTGGGGGGTGAGGCTGGCACAGCCTGCAGGGGATTGAACCCTGGCTGCTGTGCTCTGCCTAAGCAGGCGCTTTAGTCTGCTGAGCTGTCAGGCCAGCCCTATAACTTTAAAATTCTCTTTGAGCTGATTTTTTTTGTTGTTGTTGTTTATTCAGAACCAGAGATTGAACTCAGGCCCTTGCACCTGCAAGGCAAGTACTTTTTCTGCTTGGCTATCTCCCCAGCTCCAAATATTTTTTTGTTTTTGTTTTCATATTTTTTTTTATTTTTTTATTTTTAGGGAAGGGTCTACAGGGTGTATAGGGTCTCACTACTGGATCAGATTCATAGTGATCCACCTGTTTACAGCATCCTTAGTCCTGGGATTACAGGTGCACACCACCACGCCCAGTCTTTTGAGCTGAAATTGATTTGGCTAGACAAAACCTTAGCCTGCTTGATTCATGTTGCCTTAGCACAATTATAACAATACTCTGTTCATAGTCCTAAAGTTTACCTTTTATTAAATTGGCCTGATAGTTCCTTGATTATTATTAAGGCTCTATCTTTATGATGGAGTCCCTTGTTTTCTAACTGTATGTTACATGTTATTAAACATTTGGGATTGTGGGCCAGTGGCAGGTACCGGAGGGTAAATTTCTTCAATGTTTTTAGACTATATGTGTCAGGAGATTGTGACCTTTGCTCCAGTCCTGATGACTTGTCACACATGGAAATGATAACTTGCTTGTTTCATGGTCAAGTCCAACACTTCAGCAAAAAGTACAAACAGAAAATACATGTACAAAAACATGTTGAACATCACTGATTTTTTGAGATATGAAAATTAAAACAACACTGAGATTCCATTTCATCCCACTAAGAATGTCTATCATCAAAAAATCAACCAACGACAAATGCTAGAGGGGCTGTGGCAAAAAAGGAAGCCTTCTCTACTGTTGATGGGAGTGTAGACTGGTGCAGGCCTTTGGAAATTGGTGTGGAGATTCCTCCAGAAACTGAACTAGGTTCCATTTGACACAGCTATTCTCCTTCTTAGGATCTTCACCAAAGAATTTAAAGCATAATACTACAATGTTATATACATGTATCCATGTTTTATTTAGTAGTTTATAACAGCTAAATCTTGGAAACAACCCAAATGCCCATCAACCAATGAATATATAAAAAAGATTTGGTTTGAAAAAATATAATAGAGCAATTCTCAACCATAAAGAAGGATGAATTTGAGTCATTTACAGCTAAATTGATGCACCTTGAAATCATACTCTTAAGTGAAATAAATTGAACATGCATGTGTAAATATCACACTGTTTCCCTAGTGTGTGAAACTGGAAGTGTAAATAAGAACCAAAGTATGTAAGAGATAACATGAACTAAGAAGGAATTGCTCAAAAGGAAAGAAGAATGGGATAAATAGAAAAGAAAAATGTTGAGAGGAAAAAAGACAAAATAGAAGCAAAGCTTCTTAAATAAGGAAGAGAAGAGAGGTTGAAGGGAGGGGAGGAAAATGGGAGGAAAAAAAAGGAGCAATATGTCATGTAGGACTAGGGGGATAGCTCGGTAGTCTAAGTGCCTGCCTGGCAAGCACAAGAACTGGGGTTTGATCCTTTGTACTGTATGCCATGCTGAGTTTGGAGACCCAGGTCTGGCTTACAGACCCTAAAACCAGGCACAGTGGTGCACATCTGTAATCCCAGTGCTGGGGAGGCTGTGAAGGAGGATCACTATGATTTTGAGCTGTGTAGTGAGATCCTGTACCAAGTAAATAAATAGTTTGTATGTGTTTAGTTCAGGGTCTTTAGGGTGTGACTCCACAGATTGGATTCATAATGATCCTTCCTGTTTTTCAGTCTCCTAAACACAGGAATTAAAAGAGTACCACCATGCCCTGTCTCGATTGGTCTCAGCGTGCCCCCGGGATGGGGCTAGCACAGATGTCCAGGGTTGATCTCCAGGCCCCTGTATCTGCTTAAGCAGGTGTTTTAATCTGCTGAGATATCTGGTCTCCCCTAAGATTATCATTATTATTTAAAGATATGTCATGTTTTATGATATATATATATATATATATATATATATATATATATATATATATATAATTTAAAAATGATAAGGGTGCTAGAAGAACTCATATGTTATTTTCATGGACGGAATGCAATGTTTTCCCCTTCTTTTCAACTTTGAAAACGTGCAGGAGAAGCAAGTGCCACGTCTAGGGTGCCAACATGCTCAGCTTCCCGTTGTTCCATCCTTTTGCCCTCACCATGCTCAGAGAAGGCAGCCTGAAAATCAGAAATCAGTTCTGAAGCAGTTGCAAGTGTGCAGGAATTTGCTGAAGCCTGTGGACTGTGTGCCTGCCAAGGAAGAGGCAGGACCCATCACTACCCTGTCTTTCTTCTTCCTGTTTTCCCATTTGACTGCTGTGGACAGAGTTCAGATCTGGGCCAGGCATTGTAAGCTGCTCTTCAAATGTTGACAGCTATATATTTTTTTTTATCTCAAAAGTTTGAAGACCTGCAAGCCCCCTCTCCTGTGCCTGTCTTCACCATCCCTCACCCATCCACCCACCAGGAGCTATTTTCAGGTGCACATGGAGAGTGCATGAGCAATTAATGATCATGCGCAGCCCAGGAGCAGAAGGCAATCAATCTATCCGGAGCGCTACGGGAGTCCTCACCTTTCCCAGCCCATCTCAAGTTTCTCTGTATCCCAAGCCTTAAATGTATTTGAGGAACAACAACAAAGCACTTTATAATTAGTATTTTCATTTATATTCACATATCACCTTGAAAATGGAAAGTACTTTGAAAATGGCCAATTATTTTGAACATTTTCTGTTACAGGTACTTGTTGGCAATGACACTGCAATTTCCATTCTAGGAGACCTCAAATTGCTTTGCAATTTCTTGATTGAATCCAATCACTTTTAAAATGTAACAACTCAGGGGTGGACTGCTGGAGCTATTTCTTACAGCATATGTGAATAGATTGTCTCTACTTTATTTATAAACATAAGCAAGTAATTCTTTAACAAACTTATATATTGTTAAAAAAAACCCTCCTAATCAGAATGTAAACATTAACCCTGTTATTAGTACAAAGTTATGAATGTTTTGAAATGAAGTAGAATTTCTTATGTGGCAGAGTTGTGATTGCTGTGTGGTAAGTGGGGGAAGTAAAAATTGAATTGCATGATATTACAAACTGAAATATAATCTATAGTACAGCTGCTAGAGTGGAGAAAGATGGAAGCAAATGATGCAGTTGAGTTTACTCAAAAGACAGATCAAAGAATGCTGATATTCTAACCAGGAAAGGCAGAAAGTCAAGAGAGAGCAAAGGGAAAAGTTTCAAAAAGTAATGAGACATCTAGACAGATGATGAATGCTAAGTTTAGTGTATTGAATTAAAATTTTCCTAACAAAGGAGTTTCTCTTGAACTTTGAAGGACTTTCTTCTGTTTATTCTGCAAAGTCTATTACAATTAAATCATTTTTATATTACTTACTCTAGAGAAGCATTTTACTTATGTGAAATCACAAAGTCAGCAATACAGAATTTATGCTGTTTCTGTTGTGTACATGAAGACTCCGGTGTAGAGAGCTCAACTAACTTTCCCATGGTCACCCAGCAGCAGACCTCTTGTGTTAACTCTGAGAAGTCCACTGCAGAGCTGCCCTAAATTGAATGAGAAGGGATGGTACCTCACTTGCCCAGAATTTACGGACTCTCATAAGAAACCAGGAGGTTAGCAGCAAAGGGATCGAAGCAGTAACTGGAGTTACACTGGAACTAAACATGGCCTACATCAAGGGCCTTTGACTGTAGTTTCCCATTAAGCTACAGAGCCTGATCTCAATGGCTATAAAGCGAAATCCTTCTGGCACAAGGGTGGCTGAATGAGGCCTAAACCCTGATCTCCTTGACTCTCACCACAGCAATTTTCCAAAGCTTTTCCTGATGTTCTTTACAGTGAGTGCTCCTGTACATCCTGTTCCAATGGTTTTAATAAGCTTCTGATTCCACATCAGAAGCAGGTATAGATGAAGGAGCTTTGAGTTAAAAAGAGCATGTATTAGTAGACTGACTGAAACTGATGCATGATATTTCACACTTGCAATTTAAAAGAGAGGCTTAATTTGGTTAAGGGCTTTGGGGACCTCAGTCCATAGTATGCTGGTTCCAAGGCAGGAAAAGCATGGCAGATAAACATGCACAGCAAAAAGTCTTCATTCATGGTGGCCAGGAAACAGAATATAGAACCAGAGCAGAGAGGAAGGGTGGAGGGACCAGTTACCATCCTGGAGGTCACATGTCCTTGACCTGCACAGACACACCTAGAAGTGCACTTGCTATTCCCCTGGGCATCACCCCAGCCAATCAAGTCAACACCATCCAGCTTGAATACCACAGAGCCCATTGACCTCAGCAGTAATGATTCGCTCTAGAGGCAAAATCATTTTGATTTGTTATTATATATAAGTATTGCAATTACTACTTTTTTATGTATCACAATTATTTTGTACACAAAATATTAGTGTTCTTATAGATGAGAAAAGCAAAGTTGAAAGAAATGTTGCAACCTATACAGGATATAGATCTAAAAATATGGGCTCAGGACATAAACCCAAGAATACTGACCCTGAATTCTAGAAATGATACCTGAATTGGCTGTCTGAAAACAAAGGAGTAAATGTAAAGTTGAAGGGGACCAAAACTATTGGAGAAGAATTCATAACAATAAAATAGTCATTGACCAACTTTTTTGTCCTTCATTTTTAGGAGAAGGCTTTCTTCCACATACTCTGTCTCATAAGGCAACAAGATGGAGGTACATTCTTAGTTTATCAGTTAGAAATTATGGATTTAAAAAACTGTGAGTAAATATGCTGAAGATTCATTCATGAAAAATGTGATGTTAAGCTCATAAGATGTTACCATGTTGAATTTGAAAGAAGATACAATATAGATAGAAATTCAGATTCCCTTGGAATCTAATTCTAGGGTATTTGGGAGATTTCAGTAATAGTAAACTCTGGCTGACATATCCAGTGGTATTTTGTGACTAACACCAGTGACTGAAGTAATGTCATCATAAATATTTTATCCATTATGGCTGCATTTAAAACCGAGAGCAGTTAGCTAGGTTTTATAATGTTCCTTTACATTTGAACTAGTTCTATGACTCAGAGAAAGAGGGTCATCTGATTATTGATTGTGTGATTAGGCTAAGTTAACAAAACTCTGCACCTTCATTCCTTCATGTAATTCATGACATAAAATAGTACCTCACATTATAGAATTGGATGACAGAAGGTGTTAAATGAGATGCTATTTATGCTTGCCATAAATACTAATAATGATATTTTTCTTGTTTGTGTCAGTGTATTATCAGCAATGGTATATTGTGTCACTCTTAAAACAGTGGGTTGGAGTTATTCAATTGCTACAAATCATTTTTTTCTGGGTAAATTTCTCAACTCTGACTATATTTAATGAGTCATCTTAAATATGCATAACCAGGGGAAAATATTTTTGTAGGTTACACAAAATTATTTTGAAAAGCTTTTGGATTACTGCCAGATAGAAATTCATCAATAGATGACTGAAACTATGTTTATTAATAATTATTATGTAACTACTAATGACAACGTTCCAAAGCTTTCAGGAGTGTGGCTCTTAGAACAGTACTTGAGTAGGACTGAATCTTTTTTCTTTCTTTTTTTTACATTAACTTGGGGCAAATACTTAGTATCACTATGCCTCAGTTTCTTCAATAAGGAGAAGGAGTATAGCAATGGGAGGCATTGCCCAATGTTGTCTTGGGATTGAAATGGAGTAATGCACGCAAAACATTTAATATCGTATCTGGGAAGCAGGTAGCCGGAGCAGCACAGCGTGAGAAGGAAGTGCGGAGGCTCTGTCTAGCTCCGCCCTCTACTCCAAGGTCCTGGCGGGTGGGCGAGGGCCCTGTCTGGCTCCCTGAGAACCAACAGCCCTATTCCTAGGGTGGTGTCTGCATCACAGCAGGCATTGCTGAGGATTTTGTCAGATCGTTAAGTGACCTGGGCTTGAGATCTACTACTCCTGCTTAGCAGCTCAGTAATTTAGGGCAAGTTATTTAAAATACCAAAGTCTCAGTGTCCTCATCTATAAAATGTGCATAATGACCACATTTCTGTAATAATACAAAAGAATAACACATCTTTCTCCAGAAGCCACAGATCTGATTTTTGCTATTACTTGATGATTTTGCCAATGATACTTTGAACATCTGCTCATCTAAAGCTTTAATTAGTTTTACACTGCAATTGAAGTAAATTAAGTATGATTTCATTTCCCACAGGAATATCCAGTGGAGAATAAGCTTTCCTCCAAGGATATTCAGAGAGCAGCACCATATACTACAGAAATGCTGTGCCTCCCAAGGTCTCAGATGAAAATGCTTTGTTAAGAGTTGAATAAGGTTTTCTATGTATGTTCATCCCTAAAATAGGCCTTTTGTTCTAGTTTTTGTATTTTTTAATGAAATTTTGGAAGCAAATTTCAAATTTTGGAAGCGTTTCTAATAAACAGCTGCCTGTCCCATTTTATTTTCTAAATCTCTTGACAGGAAAGCGATTTGAAAACAAGAAGGCTAAACTTTAAGCCTGCAGCCTGAGCAGATAACAGAGCCATACTTGTATGTTACAGGGCTAGTGGAGTGGAAAATTGAGTTTGCTTGAAGCACAAGGTTCCCATTTAAATGAGAAAAGAAAGCCAGCAGAAACCAGACCTATACACTGCATGCAGTTATCCCAAAAATTACTTCTTAAACTTATACAGATAGAAATAGGTGTAAATAACTTTTATGAGTCATATGACTTACAATCAAAGTACTGATAAAAGGAGCTACATCAGTAGCCAAGCACCAAAATATTAATGAAAGAAAAATAATAATTTTCTTGTATATCTAATCCTGTACATGTGTTTCATGAAATGTTAGCCCATGTAAAGTAACAGTATGAAAAATGGTAAGAAAATCAATTGGGAGTAAGTGTTTCATGACACAGGTGACGACAGAAGAAAACAAAGAAGCAAACAAAAAACAGTAACAAAAAACAAAAGTACATTGATTGACAATATAGATTTTTTCAAACAGCTTTGTGTGTTCTTGAGGCACTTCAAACCACTATGTCTATTACAATAAAACTATTTAGAGCCAGCCAGATAGCTTAGGCAGATGCAGGGACCAGGGTTTGATCCTGGCTTGCCCTGACCCAATTGGTGTGCTGGATGGAGATTGAGACTGGGTGTGGTCGCACATGCCTATAATCCCAGCACTTGAGAAGCTGAAAACAGGAGAATCACTCACTACAAGTCCAATCTGTGTAATGAGACCCTGCAGACTCTGTACTAAATACATAAAAAATAAAGATGAAAATAAAACAAAACTATCTTTCTCTAACTCACTTTCATGACTTCTGCATTCGACTTCTTCATTTGACTAATATCACTATCATCTTTTGAGCTTTGTTTCAGTTTTTCAGTCTTGTACTTAAAAATCAATGACTGTCCATTACTTACAGTTACTGAGTCATAGTGCAGTTTGAATTTGTTCTCACCCCAGACTGCCATGGCCCATTATTTAGAGCTTTTTCTTCTCATTGCTCAATAGCAAATACCTGCTTTGATGTGTAATAATTGTGAGTTCCCAGGGTTAGTGACTTAATTTCATTGTTTAGTTTCCTCTCTTCAGAGAGGATATAATTGTACCTTCCTTGTGGGCTGGCAGTAAATATTGACAATAATTGCTAGTGCTTGCTGTAGTGTTGTGCTCAATAAAAGTTATGTCTTTTGATTCTCTTGCATACATATCTTAAGCTGTTTTCCAGTTGATTTTTCTGCTTTCTTTTTCACTCCCTCAAAAATTTAACCCTCTAATTTGTTTTTGGGTCATCTGATTACTGTAATATCAGTTGTTTCCTTGATTTAGAAACCAATATAGCAGCAGGTTTTGTGATAGCTTTGCATCCTTGCTGTGCCTTGTTTTTATCTTCATCCTTTGCCAGTTTTTCCTTCCTCTGGTTTACAGTGTGCCATCTTTTCTTCTAAATTGAAACTTTTCTCCAGGCCTTTGGACTCTTGACCAAATATCATCTCAAAATTCAGTTGAGACAGAAAATCACCTCTCTGTTTATAAAAGTCCCATTGTCTCCTTGCACAACAAGAGCCGCTCCATATTGTGTTGTGGTTTAGATCCTAAATATCCTTAGTCTCATGTCCTAAAGACTTGATGGTCAGACTAGTGGATAACTGGAAGGTGATGGAAACTTTAGAATGTAGAACCTAGTAGCCAGATGTAAGGTCACTGGGAGTGTCCCCTGCGAGGGAATAATGGGACACTGGTCCCTTCCTGTACCTCTATTTTTGCTTGCTGGTCATCATAAAGTAAGAAGCTCTTTGCCACACATTCCCCACCCAGATGTTTTCCCTTCTCATGTGTCTGAAAGCAGAGGAACTATATAATCACAGGCTGAAACCTCACAGACTAGGAACCAAAATAAATCTTCCCTCTTTATAAGTTGAATGCATCATGTAGTTTGTCATAGTGATAGAAAACTGACTCATATATATTGCTTGCCTGGTCTTTCAAAACCTGGCTTCAGTTCACCTCTCTTACTACTGCTCCTCCTCATGTCTTAGCCCTCACCTCTTAAATTGAAGTCTTTTAGGCATCTTCTTTTTTTCTACCTCTGATAAATTCTTTTTTAAGAGGCCCTTGTGAAATATCACAGTCTCATGTAAGTTAGTGCAGTGGTCATGATAATCAATCTTTACAGTATTTGAAGGACACCAGCAAGATGGCCAACCTTAGTGGCCACCTATATAAAAATTATATTACCTGTTATTTCATCTTTTGAACAATAAAACACATCATTATCATTCACACCTTACAGATAAAATTGAATACTAGAAAGTATAAGAAATTTTCCCAGGCTTTTCATATCCAGCTAGTATTAAAGATAGGATTTGAATCAAATAGATTAGTCCCAGAGTTATGGCACTTAGATTCTTAATAGAAATACAGATGTAATATTTGCTTTTATAGTATTTAATTTATATTTGTACATGAACTTTATGGGTGGTGGTGGTGGTGGTGGTGGTGTGTGTGTGTGTATGTGTGTGTTTGTGTGTGTGTGTGTTTTAATACAATCTCAGCCATCAGATGTAGTGATCTATGCATTCCCCTGGGCTTTGAACAATTTCCATTCAAATGTTGTTCCATGCTTTTCTGCCATATCTGCCTACGTAGGACAGAGCAACCCTGGAACTCCTACCCCTGGCTTTCCTATGCCAAAACTGCTCATGATTTAATAAACAGTTCTATTAAACATGACTGACCAGAGAAAACAGTGCTCTTTTCACCATTTGTCAGAAAATACTTAAATGACTTTGGTAAAGCCAATTAATTTCTTTCTGTCTCTGTTTCTCTGTCTTTTCCTTTAGTTTAGCAAATGGAGACTGTAACCTTTAGAATATGTTGTTTGCACAAGAATTTTATGACAGCGAAGTGATACATTCAGAGGAAAGAACTTTAAATCCTATAAAAACACCATACCGCCCACCCCAAAAGGAAGAAATATTCGGAGTAATAAAGCATACAGTGAACAAGCAAATGACAGTGCCAATACGGATTAAATGAACTCTATATTTTTTATTATTATGTATTTTTAGTACAGGGTCCAGTACAGGAGGTTTTCAACCTTCCAAGCACTGGGATCACAGGCAAGCATCACCACTCCCAGTCTCATTCGTTGTCTCAGTGCACCCAGGGCTGGGGCCAGCAGAGCAAGGCAGGGAGGTTACTGTGCCTGCCTAAGAACGTGCTTGAATCCACTGAGCTATCTGGCCAGCCTTTGAGTTTCCTGGCGACCCTTCTCATGGTTTCCATGTTTGACATCCCATGAGTAAGAATGTGTCTAGCCAGGAGGAAATTGTATACAACTTAAAATAGCTGCTGTCTGTTACAAACACAAATAAGAAATGCCCTTCCAGTGGTGCCTATCCTCCGGATCTAGAAGAGGATCTGGGCATGCCATCTTGTTTTTCCTTTGCATATGATGAAATCAAGGCTAAGAAAAATGAAACATTTCATTCAGGCAGCCAAAATATCATCCCCAGGTGATATGGGACACAGGGAGGGACATATGGACTCAGAAGCTCCAATGCTGGCTTGTTGGGTCAGCCCAAGTCCTTCCTCCTCCTGATGATATAATCCACACAGGTTAATTAATCATGCATGCCACAGTTTCCTATCCTGCAAAATGGGCATTTAAAGTTTACCTTACATGACTATCTTTTTATATAATTAGTTAACTGCAAAGCACTTAAAACTGCACCAGATATGAAGCTAGTGCTAGATGTTCATTAAATAAATTAAAATAGCATCTGAGAATATAAACAGTTTTAATCCTCATAAAGATAATGAAGTTCAGAGACATTAGCTTTGCATTGAGAAATAACTAAAACTGACGTTTGCAATGCATTACAGATGATGCTTCTCTTCCTCCAGAGGTTTTCCTGACTATATGCTCAGGTCAGAATTTTTAGCTAAATTCACTGAAGAATTAGCATGACATTGAGTAATTATTTGAAGATTAAGCCCTATTATTGTTTTCAATTTCCTGGAGGTTTTGGTTGTATTTTAAATTGGCATCACGTTGGCAGTTCATGTTACCCATAGAAAACAAATCCACCAACATCCAAAAGCTGGCTAGTTTCTTTGCCAAAAGAGACATGAAACATTTTCTCTGATCAATATGTTACCAGGAAAAAATACACCAGAATGTAATGCTCTATTTGATGTCAAATGTGTGAAAAACAGACAGAAAGTTATGCCTTGCAATTATTTAAAATAATATATTGATGATGACTTAAGGGTTGTGAGTTGTCTAGTCTCATAATAAGTCTGTCACTTTCACTCTTCTGTGTCTGCTCAACTCAACAAACACAACAATAACAAAAACTCTGGAATGAGGCTTCGATTTAGTGAATCAACTACGTTAATTGAATGAGGATGCTGAAATATTAATATGCAGATGTTATTATGATTCAAATTGAAATTACAATGCACATAAATATAGTTATGAAGCCAAACCATTTAATATTTCATCTTTTGTATCCATTCCAGAATAACATCTCTAAGTAATCTCTTTATCACTATAATGTCCTTCAAAAATAGGAAAAAATTGCTTTATTTGTTAGATGAAATTAAATTACTAAGACTTACTCAGTGAGGAGATATAGCCATAACCTTGACAGTATTTATCTTTAAAGAAAGTGTATTGAGTCCATACAGAGTATAGCATATTGAATTGCTTGACATTAAGCCATCCAAAACATAGATTCTGAAACTTCTTAATCCTTTAAGTAACTACACATTATTATTATTATTATTATTATTATTATTTTGTATTTTAGGGAAGGGTCTGCAGGTTTTGAGGTTCTCACTATTAGACAGAACTCATAGTGATCTGCCTGTTTATGGCCTCCCAAGTGAAGTCGTCATTCATCTACAATGCTTTTGTAGATTAATGGATCAAGCTAGAGACTATGCTGGTAAGTGAAATAAATCATATCCACATGTGCAAAGATCATATTGTCTTGCTAATGTGAGAACCTGAAAGGGTCATTAAAATCTAAAAGGCAACAGATACTGTGAAAGAAAAAGAAATTGTTCAATGGGCTTGAAAAATCAGGATGAGGAAAAGGACAAATGAAAGAAGGAAAAATATATATGTAGGTATATATGCAGAATAGTTTGGATGACTGTATCGCCAGTTTCTGCTGGTCTTTTGAAAGGAGCAGTTAATGCATAAATGCTTTTTTTAACTCTGAGTTTTTTTATCTTTTGAATTTCTTACAACTTCTTTGTATTGTTTTATATTTTAGACAAATTTTACATATTTATATCTGCTAATCTGAACAACTAATTTGAAAACAGATCATGTAATACAGCAACCATTGTTGAATTCCTATTACTTTGTTTAATGGAATTTTGTATTGCTTCTAATGCTTTTTTTTTTTTCTTTTACCACTACTTTGGATTCTTTTAAAAAAATAACAAAGTAACTGATTCTGAGAACTCTTATCAGTTCCATAGACAGGAATTCTTAGCTTCTGAAGTGTACAGAAGTCAGGAACGATCATCTTTATTTTCCCCGGCCCACTGTTGTGCTTAGCATCCCCTCGGGCCTCGTGGCTCATAGGCAGAGCTACGGTCAGGTCAGCGTGACTGAAGTGTGGGGCTGATAGCTGCAGTGCTGTGAGGAGATGAAGTCTGGTGGAGGAGCCTGGTCACAGGGGCAGGGCCCGGAAGAGCGCTTTCCCTGTTCAGTTCCTGCCTTCTCTCTTTTTCTCCTGGCTGCTATGAGGTGAACAAGTGCCCTCCATGCAAGCTCCTCTATGATGCTGCTGACCATGCTACGTAAATGATTTGAGGAACCATGACCCAAACAAAAGTCTCCCTTTATGGGGCAGGTGTCGAGCATTTTGTCCCATTGATAAGGAAAGTGACTAACATACCTAACTCCACCCTTCTAAATATTTCTGTGCACATGGCCCACTCAACTCTAGGGACATTATGACCTGCACTCCTATGCCTTTTGACTTCCAACTGGGCCTGGCCTATGGGAAACACCAAACGGAGATGAGAGAGGAGGAAGAGAGAGGCCAGGGTCTTTCCTCCTTTGCATCCTCTTTAGAAAGTCAACAGTGTTCACATCTCCTGTTCAAGGCCAGAGTCACTACTGGGATGCCTGCGGTTTCTCCTCATTTTCTTTTCTTCTTCTTTTTTTAAATGTGTTTAGTACAAGAGCTCCCTACACAACTCAGACTCATAGTGATCCTCCTGTTTCGGCATCCCCAGTGCTGTGATTACTGACTTGGTCACCAGCTCAGTGTGCCTGAGGGCAGGCCTGGTGCAGCCTGCAGTACAGGGGATTGAACCCCAGTCCCTGCACTTGCCTAAGTAGGCACTTAGTCTTCTGAGCACTTTCTCCTCATTTTTAACTACTGGTCTACAAATGGAAAACTTTACTCTTGACAGTCCAGGATGTCTCCAGCCCGCTGGCTCTGGAAACCCAGTCCAAATATGTTCTTAGCAAACTCTCATCCCTGGCTCCACTGAAATACACCCTGTGTTCCCTGCCCAGACCTTGACTGGTAAGAATTCATAGAATTTTAGTGTTGGAAAATAATGGATTTGAAGTTGAAGTTGAATTTTTATCCTAGAATTTTTTAATAATTCTGTGATTTTGAGCACATAATTTTCTTCTTTGGGTTGAGTATGAGTCTCTCTCTCTCTCTCTCTCTCTCTCTCTCTCTCTCCATCTCCCTCTTTCTTTCCCCCTCCTGTCTCTTCCCATCCCTCATGTATCCACACTGATCTTCTATTTTCTTTCCTCCCTCTATGTTACTGAGCTATATCTCCAACTGCTATTTTCAGTTTTTATTTTTGTCATAGGGTCTTGCTAAGTGGTTGAGCTGCCCAACATCAGGTCAAAACCACAGTCTTTTTGTGTCAGCTTCCCACAGTGCTGTGCTTACAGTTGAACACCCACAAGCCCTACCTCTGCGTAATGTAGTAATTCATTTAGTGCATCTGTACTCCTGGACTAAGGAGCTGGGGATATAAAGCTTTGTTCATCCCACTTCCTAATTCAGGGATTCTGTACAAATAATTTCAAAGTTTCCAGGCCTCAGCTGCCTCAGTTGTGAATTAGGAATCTAAAGCTTACCTTCCTAAGGCCACAGGCCAGGCCTATTGCCTTCCCTTGAGAAGGCCATAGTGGCCTCTTTGCATCTCACACAGGCTGTGCTCCTTTCTTGCATGAAATGTTCTCTCCATTTTACTATGCTACTGATGCCAATGAACTGTGACGTGCCCTGGGATCTCTTGCTTCTTCTCAGCATAAAGCCTCAAATTCAGTTCAGCACTGAGGTTTTCTCTGCTCTGCTTAGTGTAACTCCTGGCACTTGTCCACTGTCCATCCCATAGCACAGGTTTACTTCTACCATAACACTTAGCACTTCTGAAATGGTCTATTTTCATGTTTGATTCTTAACTTTAGGGAGTAAACTAATAGTATAATTAACATTCATTTGAAAGCCAAAACTTTGTCTTGAGATTGTTTCACATGGTGTCTCAAAACAAAGCAAAATCCTGGAATACAAGACCAATTAAGGGGCCAAGGGATAGCTCAACAGAATAAGTGCTTCCTAGGCAAGTGCAAGGGTCTGAGTTTAATCCCCGGTTATGCCAAAAAAAAAATAAATAAAAAATCCTACAGTAACTTAGGTAAACAACTCCAGGCATTTTCTTTTGTAAAAAACGTAAAAAGAAATTCATACCCTCACTTGGGTGTAGTCCTTCTCTTTGACTAGTTCTTGGGAGAGAAACTAGGGTCTGAGCCATAGTCATAGCACAGAGAGGTAAAGAAGTAAATTGTAAAGATTTTTCAGAGAGAAAATTGACCAAAGTTTAATGATCAAAAAGATGACAGGTGAGGGAGCAAATAGAAGGAAGATTCTAACTTCAGCCTTTGGACAGCTACTGATGCCAATGAACTGTGACAGGAACACCAGGGGCCTGGTGCTGCATGAGGGTAGCAATGCTACTAGACCTGGCTGTCTGATCGGCATTCCAGGATGGATGTTCAAAGAGCAGTGGGTGTGCAGCAGGTAGTTGATCACTAAGGGGAAATGGGCAGAAACCAAACAAGGGCATCCTCATCTCATGGTCCAGGTGATACAAACCTTAATCCCCATCACATGTCTCACTCTTGTTAGGGAGTTTAAATGTCATGTGAAAGACACTTCAAGACCCACACTATTTTGCTCTAGATCCTATCTATCACATTACTGTTCAGCTAGCAGGCAGATGCTCAGCTGAAGAAGTCTATTGCGTGTGTCTTTCAGCTTCTGCACCTCAAAGCCATGCACACTGCCCCTTAGTACCTTTCCAAGGCTCTTGGATTTCTTGATAATTGTCTGACAGTCTTCTTAAATATCAATGTCATGATACCTCACTTAACACAAGGAGTTTAGGGTTCATAATTTTTGTTTTCTATCATAAGGGAGTGATACACTTAAATTTTAAACATTTGAAAATATCTATGATTCTTTATGCAGAAAATCTTTATCACAGGCAAGCTTTCTATAATGCTTTAAGTTGACAAGTTGAGAAATAAGTAGTAGAAGTAATATTTTAGGCCTGTGCTTAACAAATAACTACAAAACATTTATTTTTCAAATACTGAGAATATTGCCTAGGCAAAAACAGACTTGAAGCAATATGTCTCCTATATTAGAAATATTTGAAAAATTAATACTAAAAAATCTTTCTAATATATATGGGGAAGTTTGTGTTTATATAATACAATTATTTTATTTGTTAATTTGAAATCTGGTAGGTGAACATCTAAAAGGTATATGTAAACACACATATTGAGATATTTATTCTAGTGCTACTTATATTAGGTGGAGAAAAAAAGGAAAAAATATAAATACCCCCAAATCCAGGGAATGGAGTTAAATATAATATACTAGACATAATGTACAATGTAATATTATACTTGACATTAAAATTACACTTTAAAAGTTAATAATAAGGTTACTATTTATGAAAGCATGCAGTCTAATAATAAATAAAAATTTGGCATAGAAATGACTCATTATTACACATGGATCTACACAAAAAAATATGTTTGCCTCAAGGTAAGAAAATGCAGTAAAAGTGTGTTATGCTGTGTTACATGTGTGTGTGCTTCTGTGATTTTTATAAACATGATACTTTTCATTAGCCATATCAACTTTACACAGAGAGGAGGATAAAGAGAAGAAAGAGAAAGGGAAGAAGGAAGAAGGGGAAGAACAGGAGGGAGAAGTGGAAGAAGAGAAGAGCTGTACTCCAGAACAAGTCAGATCCAACCTGAATTACTCGCAGGGCTGCAGTTAGCAGGAATACAATAGCAAATCAAAAAGCAAGGTAATTTTGGTGTAGTGTGAAACACACTTCAAAGCTGTTAGCATCACAGTGGCTTCCAGGAGAGCTACTCTCCTGTAATGGCCAGGGATTCTGTGGTGCAGACCGGAAGCAGGGTTAGGTATCTTCTTGTGTTTCTCTCCTGTTGTTTGTCTGATTCTTAGAATCTAAGTGCTCGATAGCTCAGCAAAAGCTTGAACTGTTCTGCATGAAACCCTTGGGTTTTTTTGTTATTTGGCTATTACAGATAAACCTCACATCTGTGCTATGAAGAGTGAAGGGTCCCCTCTTATGCTCCTCCTGGAAAAAAGATAACGGGATTTAAAATGATGATGGGCCCTTTAGTAAGGGAGCTTCTAGTTCCCTAGCTTGAGCAGCTCTGGGAGCTGGAGAGAGAACTGCTCATTCACTGGCAGCTGTTTATCTTCCAACTGCCAGTGAAGCCAGGGCCCACCTGGGCTTCTCCATGGTCTAGCCTGCAGGCGTGGAGAGGCCATATTCTTCTCCCAGGTGGCCCAGGTCCTCTGCCTCGCCTTACCAACCGCTTTCCCTGCTGCCCTCACAGCATCTTTTCAATCCTGTGCACAGTTGCTTAGGAACCAATGCATGGACAGGGAGCAAACAAAGACCACCTCATAAATAATGGGATAAATGTGTTCTTCTTCTCAGTAAGGTACTTGCATTTACAAGGGCTTTGTAGGACAGGTGGCTACAGGGGATGTTGTTACTAGGGAGCGAGCTTGGTATCTGTGAACCTCATGGGGTCCACAAATAATAGGCCAAGTCTTCTGTGAGTTCACTGTCAATCAATTTTCATTTTTATGAAAATATAAAATTATATTCATTCTGATCATTTGTGGTTTATTTGATCCATTTTATAAATTTTAATTAATTAATTAATTATTTTGGTACAAGGTCTTGCTATGCAGCTCAGACTCCTGGTGATCGTCCCATCTCAGCCTCCCAGCACTGCGATCAGAGGCATGTGCCCACACAACATGGGGCCAGCACAGCACGTGGTACCGGTGACCACACCTGGTCCTTCAGCTTGCCAAGCAGGCACTCAGACCGCCAAGCTATCTCCCCAGCCCCAAATGCTTCATTTTAACTTCAAGAAATAGCTCTTGTTGCTCACACTAAGGCAAAAGTGAGCTGCATTCCCATGTGAAGATTATTTGGGCACAGCTTTGTTGGGCATTGGTGCAGAAAGACCGCTGACAGAGGTGACGGCTTTGTTCCTCTCTGAGTGAATGTAGCCATCCATTTCAAAGTTACATTTTACCAGTCTATATTGTACAAGTGACTAGGTGTTCAGCAAATACCTGGAAAGTCAGCAGTTTTGATTCCAACATGAATGGAGGGAAGTAATAACCCTAATAACCAATTGTCAGTGACAAACAGTGGTGATAAAAGCTTGCAGTTTTTGTATTATGTGAAAATAAATCTTTGGCATTTTTCTGGATTATGGCTTTCTAGGCTACCCAGGACACATGATGTCTTGTTATGGGATGGGCTGTGTGTGTGTGTGTGTGTGTGTGTGTGTGTGTGTGTGTGTGTGTACTGAGGCAAAAATCAAAGCCATATCTCAAACATAGTTTTAATATTTGTACATGGGTAGTATTATTTGTAATAAAAAATCACTTTGTCCTTCCACCTCCACTTACAGCATGATAATTTAGTTCTAATAGGATTTTTCTGTATACTTTTAAATATGCTATACATTCTGCTCCATCTCTCAGCTCATGGATCAGGGACAAACACACAATAAATATTTGCTGAGTAAATCAGTAAATTAATCTTACTAACAGGACATATTATTTTGGGTCAGCGCCATTGAAATAAGTTGCTCTTCTGCTCTGTAGATTTTCATGGGTATGTGGGATTGCATGTGGTTCAGTGGCTATCTTCTGTACTTGTGAAGACTAATACGATTTTAAGGCATTTCTCAGTTTTTAATCACTAACAGAACGCACTTGTTCCTACAAAATGGTGTGACATTTGGATAACATCTGGATATGTATTTTGTAGCCTGACACCTAGAAATTATCCTCTAGCTTTTTAATATTGTAGGTGCAAAGAATAGCACCTTCTCTGTCTGTTTCTAGGATAGTTTGATGTTTGGAAAAATAATGTATGAAAGAATTTTATTCATAGAATACTTGTAAATATACATTAAAATTCGATGTACTATTGGCATAAAATCACCTACTGGCTTCTTTACAGATGTCATCTATTTCCTATTCTTTAAAATGTCCTGCAGTTCATGGAAGTAGGAGCTGGACAAAATGTGGTACTTCTGTGTGTAGCCTGCTTGGCCAGCGATGGCAGAACTCTTAGAGCTCTCAATGGCAACAAAGGGCTGGCTTCAGCACAGGGTGAGTGAGGCTGTGGCACTGCGGTATTTAACTGAACACTAATTTAAGTGTTGTGAAAATACACTTTAGGTATGGCCATATCTACAGTTAGTTTATGCTGTGTAAAGAGTAGATTTCCCTGGATAAAATGGGTAGGCTACATGTAATCAACTGATGGCCTTAAGCAAAGGCTAAAGCTTCCTCAGAGGCAGAAATTTTGATTCAAGATGACAGGATCAACTCTGCCTCCTTTCTTCCAGCCTAGTCATGAATTTTTCTCTTGCCTACCCCTTTAGTCCTATGAGACACATTTGTGTGTGTTTATATGTATATGTATGTGTATTTACAAGTATGTCTATTTAAATATATCTTTCTCTTTGTTCTGTTTTTCTCGAGAAGCTGAAGTAGCCAAGTGTTGGAAGTGGCCTAAGTGTCCTCGGCTGATGTGTGGATAAAGAACAAGTGGGATCCATGCACCACAAGTGGGATTCAAGCTGTAGGAAGTTGGCTGCTCCTGGAGATCCTCATGCTGGGTGGAATAAGGCTGGCATTGAACATGACAAATGCCCCAAGTCCTCTTATATTAGAAACATGAAGTGTAGACAGTTTAAAGGCAAAGTGAAAGATAAATGATAAGAAATGGGGACGGACTGTGGAGATGGAAAATGGTCTGGGGGTGGTGGAAAGCAGCATAGAGAGAAGATGCAATAGTAGTGAAGTGAACCCAGATGTAATAGAGAGGGCCAGGGAGATAAGCACTTGACTAGGAAGTGTATGGTCCCAAGTTTGATGCCCATACTGGCAAAAAAAGGTACAATATTGAGGCATGCTCCCATTCCCCTGAACAAATGGTACTTATGTTTCATAAAATACTAATTTAGAAAAAGTGGAGGATACAATGCTGACTGAGGTGAGGACAGAGTAAGCAAGCAGATGCATCTCCTTTCTTTAAATATTTTCCCCTTTCAAATATTTTCCTAACCTGGTGACATTTTTGAAGTTTGGGAGATTCAAAATTATGTACTAAGTGCATAGGAGCCAAGAAATTTAAACAGTACGGCCAGCATGGATGGTTCTCAGAAAGACTCAATAGTCCACTTGTAGCTCCATGTGCCAAGGAAATATAAGTCAGCTGAAGGGATATCTGTGTTCCCCTGATAACTACAGCCCTTCTCGTGGAAGGCAGGTGTGGTATTACCTGAGGTGTCCTATTGAATGAATGCATTAAGAAAATATGATACACACGGTAGTATAATATTAAACCATAAAACATAACAAAATTGTGACACTTGTGACAAAATAGAAGAAAATGGAGGGCCTTCTATTAGCTGCAACGTGCAAGCACAGAAGAACAAGTTCCACCAAACTCATTCATATGTGGAATCTAAGAGTATTGTTCTCATAGGAGATGAAAGTAGAATTAGGGTACTAGGTCATGGGCAGGGTGGGGGTAGTGGTGGTGGAGGCATGAGAAAGATTACCAACAGCTATTAAGTTTTTTTTTTTCCTTGTATTTTAGGGAAGGGTCTACAGGCTGCTCAGGGTCTCATTACTAGAGTGGACTCATAGTGATATATGTGTACCTATGTTTATAGCAGCATAATTTGTGATAGCAAAATTTTTTCATCACATGAAGAATGCTTGAAAAAGATTTGGTATTTCTAAAAAAAAAAAAAAAAAAAAAAAAGATTTGGTATTTCTATATAATGGAGTATTACTCAGCTATAAAGAATGATAAACTTGAAGCATTTATATTGAAATGGATGCCACTTGAACATATACTCAGAAGTGAAATAAATAAGACACACATGTGCAAATATTGTATAGTCTCCCTAGTTTAAAAAGCCAAAAGAAGAAATACAAGTAGAAATGTACAACAACAACTAAAAAGAATTTAGACAGATACTTAGGGAAAACTGAACAGCATATGCTGCAGGGTACTAATCAGCTTTTCTTCTGGATGGTTAACAACCTAAATTCACAGATCAAAGTTGGAGAAATAGAAGAGACACAAGGCCAGCCAACATTTTGGCCCTAGCCTTTCAAGGTCAGTGAAAACTCAGGACATAGGAGAACCTGTATTGTAACATCATGAAACTCAGTTGTGCCCCAAATTTTCTGATCAAGGAGATTATGGAGCCACAGAGGAAAGAGACTGATGATCTATAGTGTGCCTGGGCAGAGTCACATGGAGAGAAAACTTTTTCTCAGGCTCTCACAGAGAGCAAACTGGTCAAGCATTGGCCGTGACTCATCCAAATGGATGACACAGACAAAGGATCTACAGATCCTTTGGTACAAGATTACAAGATAAACTCTGAGAGGATTTCACTGACCTCATCAGAAACAAAAGCTACATGTTTTGGTATATAGGTCTTGCTCTATCTTGGTCTTAACCATCCAGCAGTAAAGTATAAAAATGAGTATATAATGCAGGGTCATAATAATAAGTTGAGCTGTAAATGGCTACAGTCAATAACTTCTTCAGATAACTCACTACTGTTGTGGAATGTTGGACTGTGTTGGATTGTGTCGCCGAGTTCAGACACCTAAATTGGTTTCATGAAAATGGAGTGCCAATTTTTGACAGGTTTAGACAAAAAAAAAAAAAAAAACCAGGGATACAAAGGAAGAACCATGATGTGTGTGTATTAACAGTACAGTTAGGATAAATATGCAGTGCTTCTGCATAATTCTATGAGAAGCAAGATTTGGACTAATAGTGATTGGAGAAGATATTATGTCAGCTTCTAATACTATGGACAACCACTAGGAAGATAACAAGGTAGAAGTACTAATTATTGAATCTGTGATATAATTCAGCTACAAAAAATATAAGACAAGTAAACAAGTACACTCTCTTAATTCACTAATTAGAGACATCTGCTGTAATAATGGCTCTATGTATAATATCATGTGTGTACCTTGTACGATACCAAAACATCACTAAAACAGTTAGCAATGTATTAATTTATTGAATCTGTCCTATTAAATTGTCTTGAAACTGTCTCATTGCTATTTGTTCTTCAATTAAATAAATAAATAATAAATAAATAAATAGAGTGGACTCAGTGATTCTCCTGTTTACAGCTTCCCAAGTTCTGGGATTAGAGGCATGTGCCACCATGCCCAGTCTCCATCAACGGTTCAGTGGGCCCTGGGGTCTGGCTGGCACATTAGGCCATGGGATGGAACTCTGGGCCTCTCCACTGAGCTATTTGGCCATTCCAACAGTACTAAATTGTAAAGAAAAATGAGTGCTTGCGCCCTATTATACAGTAGATTCACATGGATAATGACAATGTATTATGTATACCAAAAAGCACAAATGAAGGATTCTGAATACTTTTGCCACAAACAAAAGATAAGTGTTTGGGAAGATGGATATGTATACTTTAATTTGAATATTATACCATGTATTGTGTGTGAAGACACAGCATGGTACCTCATGAGTCCATTGAAAAACCCCGAAGCATGTGAAATAATACAGCTCAGAGGATCCAGCTATTTCACTACTGAGTTAGACAACAGAAAACATTACAGTTCTTTGGGTCTAGATTCCTCAGATCGGACAGAAATCTCCCCATGTCTTGCAGTAGAGGCTTCCTCTGTAACTCTGCGGTGTCAGCCTGCCAAACGGAAAGACTCAGAATTGCACCGAAACAGTGCAGGTAAACCTAAGTAGATCACCAGAGTTGACTTTGCAGTGTGTGATATACTGATTCCTTCAGAAGCAGAGAAATGTAATGCATGCAGGCCTGAACAAACAGAACAAACAATTCATGGGCAAAAAGAAAACTGGACTTGCTTTGAATAGCAGGAGACGACGTTTTAGCAGCTGAGCAGGGCAAGAGCTTCATGATTCGCTCTTTAATGCTGCGCTTGGTGTTGTTCTGAGCGTAGAGGAAACCTAGAAAATACACGATCAAGTCTGTTAATGCGCCTGCGCGGAGGAAGAGGGCCATGCTGTAGGGGTCATTGGAGAAGCCAGGCAACAGGAAGGATTGGGATGCAGCCATCGGCCCAGGCAATCGCAGGCAGTGGGTTCGTATCCCCGGGCATTTTTCTCTTTACAGAGGATTAACTTTTCAAACTTTTCCTTATATTACATTAACAATGATTACTAAGTGAACACATAGTCATAAAAAGATATCAATTGCATGACAAAAGTAAAATTTGGTGGCTTTTGGGGATCTTAGTCCAGGAAGAAAATAGGTATCACTATAGGAATTAACCAGATTGCAGTTTCAGCTCTGATACCAGCACAAGGGCCTGCATCAGAATTTTCTGTTGTCTTCATTCCCCACCTTGATTACAGAGGCGGATGCTCCGCATAAATCATTCGCACCACAATCACCTGTTAGTTACCTTTGCCTTCCCTGAAAGTGAGAAAATAAATGTGCCTGAACTGCAGCTTCATTACCATAGGCTGACATGTCCAGGGAGGTGACAACCCTTCACATTTTGTACCTATGAGCGGTGACGAATAGAACTTACTCCGGCAGACCCATCGTAATAGAAACAAGGCGTGTCTGTGAAATGCTAACCCCGAAATACACAGCAGAATCTGTACTTCAGGTCAGCTGGAGAGGACTTAAGAAAATCAACGGTGGCTAGGTGGGCAAGCAAACAAGCGTCTGCAACGCTTTGGATGGCGGAAACCAGCTGTCCAACTCCTTAACGCCTCACACACACTGAGCACCCAGAAGCCTGAATGTGCGTGTTCATATCGACTGCTTCTCTAAATTAGTTTGGAAGATTTCAAATATGAAGCAACAGCAACAGAACCATTTTAAATTGAGTTTAGACAGTCCTTACAGAATGGGCACAGTGAACGTATCATTGTTCTTTCTCTGCCTCCTAACTCATACGTTGAAAGCATAGACAACTTCTGACTACAAGACCCTGCTCCTGTTCCCACTTTGGGCTGATCTACCTTACCAACAGTGGCTGAAATTCTACTGGGCACCAGGTGACAGCATGAAGCTGAAAGAGACAAGCACCTTTCTCATTTTTCCTAGAGAGGTGGGAGGTGTGGATGGCTTGGCGACCAGCTGCCTGTCCCTCCTCCTCACTTCCCTTTGTGTCCTCCCTGGCCAATGGAGTAAGACAGTTTGCTTCACCATCTTTACTGACTGACTGTCAAACCTCAATTCTGTACTGCAACATGAATGCACCAGCCAGGCAGCACGTTTCCCCTCCCCACTTTTCCCCTTCAGATGACACTGTTTCATTTTTTTAAAGAAAGATGGGCACTTTGGAGTGGCTAAAATCAGGAAGGGAGCAATCTGGGCTCCTTATTTGCATACCCAATATTCATAGCAAGCTTCCATCCCTGCCTCTCTTCGAAATAGGCCTGCAGCTGCCATATAAGCAACACTGGCCGCCACTTCTTGGGCTGTACTCCAGGAAGGCTCCTCCTGTGTCCTGACCCTCTTGCCTCTGTCCTGTGCTGTAGCAGAGGGGCTGTTAAAATAAAATACATCGGCACTCCTATAAATCTGCTTGTGATTTGTTTCTCATATTTCCTGTGGTGCAGACATCAAATATCCTGCACACATTTTTGGATTTTTATTTTTTCCTGAGTAATATGAGCAGAGCAGTCTTGGGGGAGAGAGAGAGA
>PVKA01014551.1:0-52129 GCA_004027165.1 Ctenomys sociabilis
ACACACACACACACACACACACACACACACACACACACACACACACACACACACACACCTTCCCCGTCGCGTCTCCTCCTCTCTCTTTTTTTAATTTCCTATAATAAAGTTTCCTATTGGATATGATCAGCCCCCTGATTTATGCCCGGCTCCTATTGGAAGCTCGCAGGGGCTGACATCACTTAGGAAAGCGAGGGGGTAGGGCTGCCAGATCAGTTTGTCACCACCCAGGCTCCCTTGCCTCTGGCTGGGTGCAACTTCCATTTTAGGTGTTGGATCTGAGGAGAAAAAAAGAGAGAGGGAGAAAACGAAGAGCAGGGAAGATCCTGAAAGGAAGAAGCAGCGGCAAAAATCAGCTGCCTTGCTGGATTTGCGTTCCTCGGCACGTTGGCTACGCCTGGGGTTTCCTTCCTAAAGGACTGGGTTTCAGGAGTCCACAAGATCGAGGTGTGTGTTTTTTATTTTTATTTATATATATTTTTATGGGCATACAGGCGGGCAGAGGAGGAGAAGCAAAGTCCAATTTTCGTCTGACGGTAATGAGAGGGAATTTAAAATCGGGAGTGAGTCTGTTGTGATGGGTGACTTTTAAGCCACTATTTTTTTCTTTCTACTTTCAAGACTGGGGGAATTTTGGTGTTTGGTTAGTCTAAAAAGAGGTAAAATATTAAAAAAAAGTTCTCCGTCTAATACAGGGGATGGAACCAGAGAGGTGAGAGAAGTGTAAATGTACATTTTGGCGTGTTCTTTGATTTTATATATATTTTTTCTGGATTAAACTAACACACTTTTGCTTTCACAGACCAAAAGTTGGGTTTTTTGGCATGTTGCGAGTGGGCTGGGAAAGGAATTTGTCCGGGTCAGTAGCTCCTTATACAGATGGCTTTTCATATGTTTCAGAACTTGTTTTCCTTTTACCGTTGCTTTGTGGAAATGGAAAGTTGCAGGGAGCCTGGCAGCTTCAGTGCACAGCGTTGCCTTTTCCTCCCGAGCTTACTCGGCCAGATTGGTTCACCCCTGCCGCTCCTGGGTGGATCCCTCTTGTACTTCCCCAGGTGCGCCGGGTGGGAGCCTCCCTGTTCTGCTTCATAAAAGAAACCGGCGACTCCGTGTTAGCGGGGCTGCCAGCCCTGGTCCTCGCAGAACCACCTCTGGTGGCCAGGTGTGTGGGTGCGTCCGTGCCGAGTGGGAGTGCAGCAGCATTTGCACTCAGCGCTTAAAGGGATACAAAATTCTGATGTCGCTTTTTGTCTCACCTGGGGAAAGGGGCAAAATACTTGAAAATATTTCCAGCCTCTGGTATGAAAGGGCCGTGGGTTAAATGTTAGGCAGAGAGAAAACTCACAAACTTCGCGTTTAGAGCGCACTTGAGAAAGTAGGAGAGGAATTTTTAATTTTAGACCACCCGAAAAGTTATTTGAGGTGAGCTTTTGTTTGGTTCATATACCACAAACCATAAATCTGTTAGAGCCCAAGGTGGTGCTGTCATATCGTAGATTTAACCCTGAGTTGTTTGATTTTTGTTTCTGTAAATACATTTTTGGAAAAGTACTGATTCCAGATAATTATATAGCCAACTCCTCAGTCGGTGAAAACTAGGCTGTTCTCTTCCTTCTTTGAAAATTCGAATCCATCTGAAAATTGCCGCGGGAAGAGACCCTGCCCTGATAGTGACTCGTGGAGCGCGCTGCTGCCGCTCCCTTGGAGCGTGGTGGGGCTCTTCAGTGATCTTCTGATCCCCTCCCCCTCCCGGTCCAGCCAGGACACTTCCTTCCATTTTTCTGGTTAGCTTGAGAGTTTTTCTTGAAAGGTGATTTCATCCTTGTGAGACTGTGGCTTCAGGAAGAAGCAGAACTTTGTTTCTTTTCTCAATACAATCCGGGGTAGAGCTGCAGGAACCTTCCGATGACTGGCTGGGTCTCATGATTACAAGTCTGCGAGAAGGAAAGAAAGCAGACAGTGTGTAGTGTGCTGGGCTGCAGTTCTGGTTTAATTTTCAGGCTCCCCTTTGCAGTGCTCTGCAGTGCTCTGGTCCGGGGAGCTCTGGTGGGCTTGTGGGCGGGTGCTGCTGCCTGGAGTCCAGTCGGTTTCCCACTCCACCTTTAGGGGGAGGGAAGGGCGCCCACAGGAGGAGTACAAAGGCAGTTTGAAAATGGGTTCTGGATGGCTGAGTGCTAGTGCTTCGGTCTGGCTATCGACCTCAGGCTTTGTGTAGCTGCCTGGAGCGTCGGAGTTAGCAGTGTCGCCCCGGAAGGAGGCATTGTTTTCATTGGTGTGGAGAATAGAACCTTGGGGTGATAAGATGGAAGGTTTGTCTTTTACCCCACGTCCATCGGTTTTGATGGGAAGGGCGGCCAAGTAAGTCTTTCATTTTGTAATTTTTAATTTTTGCTCCTCATTTTGATTTTGGGGTAAAAAATGGTGAAAAGAAAGGTATGAATTGTGCAGTTTACCCCCCTGCTTGCCTCTTCAGTAATACGGTGGGTTTCTTTGTTTTGTGGGCTAGGTAGAGGTCTATTCCAGGTGGGGTCTGTGGGAGGTGGAGTTCAGCTCCTTTCTTAGGGTTTCACCCGGGGCAGGCAAAAGGGGCAAGAGGTGTTCCCTCAGCTGCCATAAAATCAAGGCTGTTGGGGAATTTAAAAACTGAAAGCTCTGAGTAATTAATTATCATCTAGTGTAGGTTTATGAAGTAGCTGCTCTCTAGGGATGGTGAGATAGGATGGATGCAAATGAAGTAAGCATAGATCCCTATCAGCTGCAATAACAAAATGACTGGCTCTCTTCTGAGTTACTGCTTTCTGATTTGGGACCTTTGGGTCTTCCACCTGGCCTTAGCCTCCTCTCCCTGGTTCTTACTGTATTCTGAGTATTTTATATGAACTATTTAATTTCTAAAACAACCATTTTTAAAAGGAATTTGAGACTCAAGCTGAGATTTGCTAAAAATCTTCCTGTCTATGAATGGTGGAGGCCAGGGTGTACCCTGGTGACTTAACTGATAAGTGTACTACAGGCCTTGTTCAGAACAAATGGAAGAGACAGGTAGAATTAAAGTGGACCGGAGCTAGATGTGTTATGCCTCAGGCCGTGCCACAGTCAAATTTCCAGTCGCCCCCCCCCCCCCCCATTGGTATCCATCTTCTTAGTGCCTCTGGGGAGCTGCATATTCTCAGATACTATTTTAATCTTTAGCCAGGGATCTTCCTGTTTGTGATACCCTCCCTCCCAAAAAATGCAGGGTTTTTACATAAAGCAAACATCTTTAGCCCTTTTTTCTCTTTAATTTTTTTTTGAGACAGGGTTAGCGGTTCAGACTTTTTTTTTTTTTTTTTTGAAATAGGGTCAGCAGTTCAAGCTGACCTTGAACTCACTTTATAGCGTTGGCTGGTCTTGAACTCACAACAATCCTCCTGACTCAGTCTCCCCAGTGCTGGGATTATAGGTGACAGCTACCATGCCCATCTTCCTCTTTAAATTTTAGTGACCTGCTAAAGTAGTAAATGGCTCAGGCAGGGCTCAAACTTGGATTCTTCCTGTCTCTACCTCCCAGAGAATTGGGATGACAGGCTCCTACCACCACTCTTGGCTTTTTTTTTTTTTTTTTTTTTTTTCTTTTGCAGTACTGGAGATTGAACTCAGGACCTTGCACTTGCCAGGGAAGCACTTATTCTACTGAGCCATCTCCCCAGCCCCACTCCTGGCTTTTAACCACTTTTTTTTCCTCAAGATGCTCAAGACCCAGGGCCCAGGGCATGCTAGACCAGTGCTCTACAACTGAGCTGTGTGCCCCACCTCTGCTACCCTGATTTCTTTAGCTTCCCAGAATTGTTTCAAACTTCATTTGCTTATCAATGAAATTTTGTCATCCCGGGACCTTTCAGGTATTTGATTTGCAATTGTGTCATCCCCTCAATCATCTGAAGAGGCTAGTGGAAGGTAGTTCAATTAATGTAGTGTCTGTCACATTGTGTCGGAACTTTTATTTTTGTCATCTTTCCCTTCTGACTGAATTGCCTGGGTGTAGGTGCGGTCTTATATCTGCATCCTTGTCGTGATTAGGTTACTGAGGCACTGCTCGTGGATCTGTCAGACACTGGTGTGGATGGCTTGAAATCTGAAGCAGCATAACATAAACGAATAAGGTTTCCATAGAACTTAAAGCTTTTATGATAGGCTTTGGTTTCTACTTGTCAGACTCCTCCTTTCCATTCTTAAGCAGAGTTACTGGAAACAGGAGATTAAGTTTTAACTTTTCTTCAATCCTGATTCCTTTTTTGGCAAGCAGTACACAGAGAAAGTGCAAGGGTCCTACATAGTTCCTTTCCTGACAGAGAGGCAGCTGTGGCTTTGACCCCTGAAAATGTTCACATTGCCATTTTCTAGGGCCAGCACCTGGGCAGCGGCAAGGGCAATCTGCTTTCAGCCCTGTTGGAATGGCGTTTTGCACCTGTTAATACAAGTCTAAAGCGCTTGCCTGTAATCCCAGCACTTGGGAGGTGGAAGCAGGAGGATTGTCCTGAGTTTGAGGCCAGCGTGGGTTACATAGAAAGACCCTGTCTCAAAAACAAAATGAAAACATAACACCAAACAAAAATGTAAAGAGCTTGAAGTGAGAATGTTGAACATAAGTAACATCAGTGCTGTAAAGAAAGTATATCACCATCATGGTCCTTAGTATCCTTTTCTCCTGTAGTGCTAGGGATTGATTCTAGGCTAGCACACTGCCACGGAGCTCATCTCCTGTTCCCTGGTGTCATATATATAGGTTTTTTATTATATTTTTAAAAAAACTGCTTCAGCTGTGGAACTTGAGATTTTCTTTATTATGTTTTCTTTTTTTGGGGGGTGAAACTGGGGATTGAACACAGGCCCTTCTGCTTGTCAGGCAACTGTTTATTCTACTGAGCCATCTTCCCCAGCCCTTGAGATTTTCTTGATGAAGTTTATGAATTCCAGAACCAAGATTAATTTTCATAGGTAATTTAGAATTACAATACTAGCAGGATGCTTGTTTAAAAATATGAATTATGGGTAAGTGGGATGTAGTAACTGAGAAGGTCCTTGCTGGCCCTTCCCAGGAGATCCTCTGAGTAGATGGGATATCCTGCCTCAGGCACATTGCCCTGAGGCCCAGACCTTGGGGCCTGTCTGGGGAGGGGAGGCAGGAGAGTTAGGGTGTAACTGATTGGCATTTAGGTGTGATAATAAAGTTTTTGAATTAAATTTCCCTCCCCCATTTACTTGGAGTTGCATGTTGTTGATTATTAGATGTTAAACACTTAGCACAGCCTGTGTTTTATCTTTCTGGTTGGGGGTAGTGCACCCCAATTTTAGGGACCCTTTGTCTCAGTGAAACCTTCAGTTATCTGTTGCTCCTGGGATGGGCAGTGTAATCAGGCATTTAGTGGGGTGTGGTAGGGCTCTGAAGAGTTACTATTTTTTAATTTTTTTTGTCTTTTTGAGGCAGATTTTCACAATGCAATTCAGGCTGGCCTTGAACTCACTTATAGCCCAGGCTGGCCTCAAACTCACAACCATCCTTCTGCCTCAGCCTCCTAAATACTGGGATTATAGGTATGTGCCACAATCTGGCCTTTAAAGAGTGTTTTGCAGAATAATTGTGAGCTCCTGGTCTTAAGTGATCTGCTTGTCTCTCAAGTAGTTGAAACTATAGCCATGTGCCCCTATGCTTGACTCGAGTTTTCTTATCTAGAGAATCATGTGCTGGTAGCTGGGGGTAATTTGGTCATGATTTTCACAAAACATGTCTCACTGTGTGATGTTAAAAGTGATGATTAAGTTTTAATTTCAGGTTTGCAGCAGAGTTGTGAGGGTAGCTCAGTAACTCCTGCCCTGAGTCTCGTATGTTTAGACACCAGTTAGTGCTTTGCTTCCAGTGTTGGATCGTCACACCCCTCCTGGTCACTGTGCTGACCCCAAGGCGATCGCTAACTGGACAGCTGTGCCAGTGCCCTGAGATGGGCAGCACAGCTGAGGGCCTGGAGCTCGAGCCGCCTGACTGAGCCTGGCCTGGGCATGCTGTTGAATGCCTACAAAGTGGTGACGGGGACACTGACCATCTCTGTTGTGGCAGTGAAGTGGTTTGGTATGTAAAATTCATAGAACATGAGAAGCTCCTAGGAGAACAGTAAATAAACTCAAACTTTGTCAGTGGGCTGTATGTCTTTTTGCTGCTTTTTTTTTTTTTTTTTTCAGAGCTGGGGATTGAACTCAGGCCCTTATGCTTGCCAGGGAAGCGCTTATTCTACTGAGCTATCTCCCCGGCCCTGTTTTATTTTCACTGTGCAGTTCAGGCTGGTCTTGAGCGTACCTTGTACCCATACTGGTCTCCTGAGCGCTAGGGTTATAGGTGTGCGCCACTATACCCAGTTTGTTTCTGAGGTAGGGCCTCACTATGGTGGGCTGGTCTCAAGCTCACAGGCCTTCTGCCTTGCCCTTCCAAGAATTGGAATTATAGGAGTGTGTGCCTCACCTGGCCTTAAATAGCTTTAAATTCTCTTAAAACTGAAGATTTAATTGGGTACGTATGGAAGGCCTTGTACAGACAAGGCACACATCCTAGTTACCTGGAAGCCTGAGATAAGGAGGATGGCCAGTTCTAGACCACCTTAGGGAACTCTGAGAAACCCTACCTCCCTCACAGCTGGTGGGATGCAGTTCAGTGTGAGCTCCTGGGTTATCCCCAATGCTGCCAAAAGAAAGCAGCAGCAACAACAAAGACTGAGATTTAAGAGAAAAAATAACAAATCAAAAAAAAGGAAAGAAAAAGAAGATGAGGTTTACTGCCTACCCTGAAGAAACCCCACAGAATCTGCCATTTTGGGTTAGGCTACAGAATACCCGGAAAGGGTGTGTTGGGTCTCACTGTCTACCCAGGACTGGCCTGGAATTGTAGTTCATCCTGCCTTAGCCTCCTGAGGTCTGGGATTATAGGTGTGTACCATTATCCCCATTTTGACAATGAAGTAGCTTTTATTAAAGTAAAGAATGAATGAGAGAAAAGAGAAATAGGTGCCAATGCCTGAGCAGTGCACAAGTGCGTGTGTGCATGAGTGACCTGGGATTGAGCCCAGGTCCTTTATACTCCGCTACATTCACAACCCATTGATTGGTTGATGATTGAGACAGGGTCTCACTATGTAGTGCAGGCTGCATCTGAACTCATTGTGTAGCCCAGGCAGACCTCAGACTCGTGGTAGTCTTCCTGCCTCAGCTCCTGAATGCTAGGATTGCAGCCGCCATGCCTGGCCTTTTTTTTTTTTTTTTTTTTTTTTTTGTCTTTTTGAGACAGGGTCTCACTGTGCAGTTCAGGCTGGCCTTAAGCTCACTTTGTAGCTCAGGCTGGTCTCGAACTCACAACAATCCTCCTGCCTCAGCCTCCCGAGTGCTGGGATTACAGGCCTGCGCCACCACGCCCGGCTCTTTTTTTTTTTTTTTTTTTTTACCATTTTGAGGTAGGATCTCATTAGGTTTGCCCACAGGACTTGAATTTGTGATTCTCTTGTTTCAGCTTCACAGAGTGTAGAGATGACTGATGTGTGCCATCATGCCCAGCTCTTACTGACTTCATGAGACTTGGGTAGTTTAGGGAAAAAAAGTTTTTCAATACAAGTTGCTTCTACCATTTTGTATCTGCAGTATAGGAAAGAACTAGCATACAAGGAACATTTAAAAATTTTTTTTTTTTGGCATAGAATGCATTTAAAAAGCTTGTTTGGGTTTATTACTCTTGATTTGGAACCAGATTTTTTACCTCCCAGTCTCACTTGTGCCAGTGAGTTTGTAGGATAAGTTATGAGTAACTAACTGTACAGGAAGCAATACACAGAAATGGGGGGAGGCTTTTACTATCTCTTTTCTTGAAATAAGTTCCCTTTTTTTTTTTTTTTTTCTTCGGTTCAGGAAACAATTTGTACACTTGCAGAACTGGGCCATGTAGAAGTTTTGAGTTTCATGAGTGCTTCCTGTGCTTCTAAGAAAAGAATCTGCTCTTGCATGTGGAAAAGCCAGGCTGTGGCCTGTGGGATGTGGGTGTGAGGGAGACAGCCATGCCTGAAACTTCCAACTTTCTTTTGGCCTGGAATTTTCCTTCTTTCCCATCCCTTTTCTGCATACTAAGTAACCTATGAATCTAGTATTCTGAGTAGTATTTAAAATAATTTTAGCCTAGATGTGGGGGCACATACCTGTGATCCCAGCACTCAGGAGGCTGAGGCAGGAGAATGACTGAGTTTGAGATCAGCTTGAACCACAAAATGAGTTCAAGGCCAGCCTGAGCTGTAGTGGGAGAACTTTTCTGTCACACTGTATAGCCTTCTCTCAGAACTCCCTCCCCCAGCTTTTCTTTTTTTTTTTTAAGTGTGAGTGAGGATTGAACCCAGAGCTTCCAACTTTCCCTTGCTCTGCCACCGGCCTACATCTCCGGTCCTTTTTTGTTTGGAGAAGATAACCATAAATAGCCAGGGCTGGCTTTGAAGTGGTCATCCTCCTGCCTCAGCCTCCCAAATAGCTAGACTTAACATGTGTGTGCCAGCACACCTGACTGCTACCTCCATTTTTTCAATCCCACATTTTCCTCTTGTGGGTTCTCCCATGGTTCTTTTGTGTGTTTGTCTTCTGGTTTCTGTGGTATCTCTGTCTCTCTTTGCTTCCTTTTTCCTCTTCTATCATTCTGACCCCCTTTGGCTGGTTATTTGTTATGGCCATCACTTTGCCTTAGAAGCAGTTGATGTTGGAAATCTGGTTCTTACTCTAGAATAAGTTACAGGGGCCAGGGAGATGGCTCAGTAGAATAAGTGCTTCCCTGGCAAGTGCAAGGGTCTGAGTTCAATCCCTGGTTCTGCCAAAAAAAGAAAAACATAAAATAAAAATAGAATAAGTTTTTTTTTTTTTTTTCCTTTTGCGGAACCAGGGATTGGACTCAGGCCCTCACACTTGCCAGACAAAGGATTATTCTACTGAGCTATCTCCCTGACCCCCTCTAGAGTAAGTTATACTCCTGCTAAAGTTTGGAGAGTTAGGATATTATTTTGGTTTCAGTTGGGTCTATGTTAGAGCTTCAGTTGTAACCTGAGGAGGTAGATCTCATCTAGTATTCAGATTAGTTAGGATTTAGCTTTCATGTGCAAAACTCATCTTTATTTTCTAATTAATCACTCATTTTAGCTCATTTGACAGGAGAGAAAAGGAAATTTACTTTCTCTGGATAAGTGCTGAATTTTGTGTGTGCCTCCTACGTTGCTCAGCGTTGGAGTGGAATGCCTCATTGGGAGTTCTCTTTTGGAGTAAGGATTGTTGTTTTTAGAGAGCTTATATTTTAAGAAACCAAAATTCATTCTGATGGTTGAGGACATAAGACACTGTTACAGAAACTAGGTCAACTTTTCATTCGCTTTATCAAAGCACCTGCAGTTCCCATTTCAATGGAAGTGAAGTAAATCTCACTGAAATAAAGTAGCTGCTGTATATTCAGTACACTTATAATAGAGGAATCTATTTTAAAAGAAAAGTTGGTGCCGATCTGATTTCTTTCCTGCTTCTTTGTTGAAGTAGGGGCAGCTCTGTAACCTCTGTGCTGTGCTGCTCTCCAGTGACAGCTTTGTAAACTGGGGCACACTCGAGTGTCTCCCCTGGCTGTCAGCCACATGGGGGTGAGGCTGCAGGAGCCTCCAGCGCAGATTGGAGATCACAAGTAGGAAAAAGGCAGAGGACCAGGATGTAGCTCAGCAGCACGGAGCCTGCCTGGCAAGCTCAAGGTCCTGAGTTCCTTCCCCCCTCACCCCTTTACGCAACAAAAATGCATAGAGGTGAAGGTGAAACATAGCTGATTTGTTTTTCTGGGGTTTAACTCTTAACTCTTTGAACTTATGTTTATAAGACATCTGCATTTGAAAGGAATTTGAAAACCTGCCTTGTACAGTACACTGGTGTACAATGATAAGCCCAAAAGACCTAATCAACAATTGTCTTCACAAAGTCCTGTTACCATTGTGAGAAGCAAAGAATGCATAAGCAGGTGCATACATGGTCAGGGTGTGCTCTTGGTGTTGGGGGCTAGGTGGAGGCTAGATGCAGAACTGTCCACACAGCCATGCAAGGGTGGGAAGTACAGAGACCTTTGAGGTGCCTTGTTGCAGTGGAGCAAAAGATGAGATGTAGGGACCGGTGCAGAGGGCCCAGGTGTGCTGGGGAGAAGGGAGCAGTGCAGGGCCTGGCTTAGCGTTGGTCAGCACCAAGAGAAGCTGTGTTCTGGCTTTGGACCACAGGTCCTCCCGGGTTTTGGTGGTACCTGTCCAGCCTCCCCCTTTGTGCCACAACTCCAGGAGACAAATTGTCCAAGTCCCAGACTTTGGACAGGCTGGTGACCTTATCTTGGAGGATGATGACATTAGAGCAACTACTAGGAGTAAGTTTATGTGGTTGAGAGAAGAAATTTCTTTTTTATCTACAGGGTCTCACTATGTAGATTCACCTTGCAGTGATCCTCCTATTTTCAGCCTCCCAGGCACTGGGATTACAGGCATGTACCACCACATCCAGTCTCAGTTGCTTTCTCAATGCACCCTGGGGGCAGGACCGGCAGGGCACGATTGAACCTTGGCCACTGTGCTCTGCCTAAGCAGGTGCTTTAATCCGCTGAGCTCTCTGGCAGGCCCTAGAAATTTCTTTTCTTCAGCTCTCCATAGTTTACTCCAAACAGGAGGAGTGACAGCTGAGACCTGGTACAGTTTCTCTCTGAGGACAAAAGCTTTGGTTAGGCTAAATATCACTTGCCCCATTGATCTGCTGCTGCTTGTTTTCACCAAAAGTTCTTGCTTCTTTATTTTTATTTATTTATTTTTGTATTTAGTACAGGGTCTACAGGGTCTCACTACACAGATCAGACTCATAGTGATTCTCTTGTTTTCAGCCTCACAGGTGCCTGGATTACAGGCGGGTGCCACCTCTCCCAGTTTCAGTTGCCTTCTCCTTGTGCCCCAGGAGAGGGGCCAGCACACAGGGGAGTGAACCCCGTTGCTAAGCAGGCACTTTAATCAGCTGAGCTATCTGGCCAATCCTCTTCTTTAAAGATCTGTGATCATTGGGGTTTCAAGGCTTTGGGGACTGATTTTCTTTTTTGGGGGTGGGGTAGTAGGAATTGAACTCAGGACTTATGCTTGCCAGTCAGGCACTGTGCCACTGAGCTGTATCCCCAGCCCCACCCACATCAGTTTCTTATTCTTTTATTCTTTCTTTCTCCCTCCCTCCTCCCTTGTTCTTTTCCATCCTGAATATGAAGGACCAGTTGACAGGTTACCATATCCATATCTCTGTCCTGCACAAATGGTCAGTGATCATCCCTGATAAGCAAGTCTCTTATTTCCCCTTTCTGTGTTTTAGCTCATTAGGGGTCATCGGAGTACCTGCTGATTTTGTTGGAGCGGAGGAAGAAGTGCTAATCAATGGTCTCCTATTCCGTGTCAGTCCCATATAAGGAAGTAAAAGGTATTTGATTAGCTGAGGACCTGTGTTCTTTCCTCTCAAGATTTCTGGTTCAGTTAATCTGTCACTTAGTGAAAGAACCTCTCTACGTCTCTTTTTCTGTATTTAGTGTTTTTAGTGCTTGTACATGGCCTGGTTATCCTCCCTTCTTCCCTTTATATTTAGCTAGTGTACATCCTGTTACTTAATATCTCCTTTGGAATACGACCTTAATTAGGAGGCATTGGCCCCCTTCACATTTTTTCTTTTTTTTTTGGTTAGGTAATAACTATCATCTTGCATGGGAAATATTCCAGGCAATCACAGATTCCCCAAGATTTTGAAGTTTATTCATTTTATTTTTTTGGTACCAAGAATCAAACTCAGGACCTTGTGCTTGCCAGACAGGCACTCTACCACTGAGCCGTATCCCTGACCCCTTAAAGTTGATTTAAAGAGCTGGTTGATTTGTATTATATAAAGAAGTATAAATGAGACTAAAATGTTTATGATATTGTGGTAGTATGTCTTTTTAAGACAATTTTAAAATTTGTTTTTGGCCTTTTGAGATAAGAGTCTTAGTGTGTAGTTCAGGCAGGCTTTGAGTGCACTGCGTAGCCCAGGCTGACCTGGACCCATGATAGTCCCTCTCCAGTGCAGGCATTACAGGGGTGCCTGGCCATGCCTGTTTGTCTTTTGATGCTTTTTTACTAGGTCTTCAGTGATGTGTGCTTCCTCATGGAACTACTTACCTTAGTGATTTTTTTGTTGTTCTTTTGCAGTGACGAGATCAAAGCCAGACTCATGCATGTGAACTCTTACTACTGAGCTCTGTCATCAGCCCCTCGCCTTCTCTTCTAGTTCTTTCAGAGTCAGGTCAATTCTATGCTTACTTGCTCTTAAGTCAGGAATTAAAGCAACTTGCCTGGATAAACATCAGGTAACCTTTGAGCCTGGATTGTGGTTATTTCTCTTGTATACTGTTAAATGAACTGAGTCTTGACTGCTGGATTTAAGATGCTAGACTTCTTTTGGGATAGAACATAGAACCAGCCTTTGAAAACATGGCACAGCTTTTCGTTTTTTGAAGAAATTCTTTGGTTTGGTTTGGTTTGGTTTTTGAGACAGCATTGTCTTATGTAGTAGTAGGCCCCTAACCCTAATCCCTGGCCTCTATGGGACTTTTAAAGGCATGACTTTTTAAACTTGATTGGTGATACTAGAAGGCAGAGAGAGGACGATGGAAACTTTTGAGTCCATCAGGAAGGATCCTATCTCAAAACAAACAACGCAAACAAATAAAAGGGCGGGGCACGTGGCTCACTGTGGAGGCCCTGTATATTCTGCCAACCAGCAGGCAACCAAAATAGGAGCTTAGCACATGAATTTCTCATCTTCCTCTCCATCAGTTGAGGAGAGGGGACTGTGTGTTATTCGTGTTGTTTAGTTAAGCTGTGAGCCATTTCTCAGGTGGTAGCTATTTCAGGAGCAGGAGAAGCGCAGAAGCCTAATGGCTCCTGCAGTCCAAGTGGTGAGAGGTGGTGACTGTGGATTTTGAGTTCCAAATGTTCCTCCTGATGTGGAGGTTATGCTACCACTTAGTATGGCATGGAGGAAGGGGAATTTGTAGATTGTGTCGTTTTCAAATTGTGGAACAAATTCAAAAGAGGATGTTAGCATTGAAATTCAGCTGGACAATTTGTTTAAAACTGGACAGGAAAGGCCATTTTACTTCCTGTCTGAAAGGGAAGTGCTGGCTTCCTTTGCTTCCTCCTTGCCTAACTCTGGCCAGCTTGGAACTTGGGTGGGGGAGAACTGGTCATGCTGCTCTTAGTCAGTTACCTGTGTGTAAGGAAGCTGTGTCACTTTTGCTGGTGAGGTGTGATTGCCCTTCTGCTGCTCACTTTTACAAGAGAGTCCTGCATGGGTTTGGCTTTGGCAGCCCAGAAAACCTAATCTCCTAGACATTATTTTACATTCAGTTTACGCACACCTCCCCATATTCCCTGATAATTAAAAATAAGCCAAGGAGTTGTAGGAAAGGCATTGAATCCCATTTGAAACTGAGAAAGAACATAGTTGGGCAGAAACGAAAATTTCTTATTTTTAAATGAAGCCAAGAACGTGTCCCTTCTAAGGGAGGCCAATTGGTACCCTTCCTGCCATTTTAGCTGGGCTCTTCCTCCTGAGCAGCAGTTGTGCTCAGTGTTTGATGTGAGTTTGAACTGCCTGCTGCCTGGGAGGTGGGGGAGGGGAGGGGCAGCGCAGTGGCAACAGCTGGTGCCTTCATCAGCCCATCTCAGTTGCCCTTCTTTTCAGAGTGTGTGTGTGGGGGAGTAAGGGGTGATGGAGGAATTGGAACCACACAACAGAGTCCGAGGCACCCTCAGTACTCTGTGGGATGTTGGTTGGCTGGAATGTAGCTGACTGCTCCCAGCCACATTCCTTCCCAGCCTCCCCTTCCTCCAGGCCTGCCAGCTCTGGCCCTTCTTTGGAGAGAGTGCTGAGGAGGCTGGACAGTAGGCATTAAGTGCGTCCTCCCTAGGTGGCCTGTCTCGTGCCCTCTGCAACTTCTCCTGGTGCGTCCTATCCTTCCTTCTCTGTTTGGCTTTGTTGCAGGTGCCTACACACAGCAATTCTTGGTGAGTTTGGTGGTGGTAGGTGGCGGCTCTCCCATTCCCATCTCCTGTGTGTGCATGCAGGCCAATAGCCCTGGCTGTCTGAGCTGGTGCTCCACTCTCACCTGCTTGGTGGAATCCAGACCTGCCAAGCATCCTCTGCAGGCCGCAGAAGTGTTGAGATGGGTGTGTGGCGTGCTCTGGTTAGGTGTCTTTTAGAACTTTCTTTTTGAAAATATCTGATCAAATTGCTCCCTTAGATGGTCCTGTTATGAGTTCTTGTGTGCCCATCCTGATGCTTGGTCTGATTGATTTGGTTTGTGTGGTTAGCAGGGGAACAACCGGGAAGAATGCTGGCTTGTTCCGGTTTTTTTTTTTTTTTTTTTTTTTTTTTTTTTTTTTTTTTTTTTTTTTTTTTTTTTTTTTTTTTTTTTTTTTTTTTGTTTTGTTTTATTTGAGACAAGATCTCAGTATGTAGTCTAGGCATACATTTTTTAGAGTCGAACTCTAAAAAATCCTCCTGTCTCAACCTCTGAGTGCTGGGATCGCAGGGCTGTGCCACCAGGCCCAGCTTCAGCATTTCCAAGAGGAAAAGGAGGTCAGCCTGTTGGTCCTAGGTAGGAGACTTTAAACTTGGGTTTCTGTGTGCTTCAGTGACAGACTACCATGGCCAGTCCTGCCACTGCAGGTATGCTGCTGTAGATGACCTGCATTGCCAGCTGTGCTTTCCCTCCTGCCTGCAATGGCTGACCGTAGTGTGTGTTCCTGCCCTGCCTCTCCATCTGGTTGTACCAGGTCCAGGTGAATTAATCCTCCCGAATTGTGCTGGTTTAGATTAAGCTGCCATTGCTTCATGGGCTGCTGATTCAGGGTTTGGTCCACAGTGCTTTTAGCAGGTCCAAGGAAGGGATGTGGGAGGCTAGCAGGAAGAAAAGGAGGCGAGGAGATGAGGAAAGATGGCCTAGTAGAGTGAGTCGCCTGGAATGTCCCTGTGGAGACTTCTGCTGATAGTGCTGTTTGTGCACAGGGAGCCAGCGCATTGGGTTGAAAGGCTGACTTCCAGGGCACTGTTCAAGATAATAGAAAAATGTATCATCTACCCCATTCTTGGACCCAGCAGAGGCCCCTTATTAAGAAGGGAGGTTTTCTTTTCGGACTGGGTTGCAGATCTCCTGCCCAGCGGAAAGGCTGAGGTTGCTGTTGTGACCTTTTGGCCACCAGCCACAGTGCAGCTCCTAGTGGCCCTCTCCTTCTCTAGAGAAGTAGGGAACTTTGCCCCAGCACTCGATCAACGGCCGCTTGCTAGGGTGGAGTCTGCTGCCTTTGTTTGTTCTCGGTGGGGCCTGCCCAGGAATCAGCTCGGAAGAGTTTGAAAGGCTCTGAGAGTGGCCCAACTGGCTGATAGACGGGAACAGAGGACGTGTCCCAGGCTAGTTCTGGTGGGACTGTCGCATGACTGAATGCAGGTAGGTGATCAGGTTGCTGAGAGACGCTTTCTTGGGGGCGTGCCACATGTCCCTGAACTGAATGTGACCAAGTAGCTTTAAAATCCTCATTGTTACTGTCTCCAAAGTGAAGAAACTTGCTAAGTAGGAAGCTTTGAAACCTCTCACTTCTGGAAACTTAGGATGACCGCCCCAGCCTCCCTGCCCCCCAAGGCTCCAAGATCTGCTGATTCTTAGCGGCCTGAGCTTTGTCCTGGGCAGCCTTGGCTGGGGCTGGGAGGAGGGTTGTTTTCCCGAACATGATAAGGAATGGAGCGGGGCAAAGCAGGAGCACGGTTGGTGATTGGTAGACAGGATGCCCTGGAATGCGGCTGGCTTGCGGCCCAGAATCCAGCACTTTGTGTTTGTTTGTTTCTGGGAGACTGTGGTCTGGTGCTACTGTGACAGGAAGTGAGAAAGCTGGGAGTGAGGGAATGGAGAGGGGCGCTGTCACTGTGGGTCTCCTGTGAAATCTCTGGAGGGCAGCTCTGCTGGGGCTCAGCAGAGAAGAGAGCCGCCTTTGTGGGTGTTCTGGGTCCCAGCACCCGGCTGCTCAGGAGCAGACCGGAAGGTGTGAGCTGGGGACAGCCACAGTCATGCTTTTGAGTCACATGGATGGCCTTGATCTCAGCGTCAGGGAGCTTATAAGGTGTGTGACTCTTTTTGTGGAAGGCTAGGATTTAATTAAGAAGGGGATTCTAGGAGAGAATGTGCTTTGTGCACTTTTTGTGTACAAAGCCTGAGACATAGGCTCTACGTCTTTAGTGTGGCCTTGTGCTGCTACCAGGCAGGAGATGCTACCTACCTGCTACCTACCTGCGCTTTTGGTTTGCACAGAACTAGGGAGTGGCTGGTAGTTTCCTGGAATGTCCCTGTGTCTAGACTAAAGTAGCACCTATAGTGTCCTGTGTCCCCTGTGCTCCACTTTGCTTCTTGTTCTGTTTTAACTCCCTGTATTCCAGCAGTGAAGTGGACAACTCCCCACACTTGGGGTTGGGGGGCTGAGTCCTCAGCTTCTAGCCCAGCTGGCCTGCCCTGAGCACACACAAGCCTGCCTTTGATTGCCCAGGAGGGCAGCTGCCCTGGAGGCAGATTGCTGACATACCTCGAGATTGCAGAACAATCCCTCTACTCTGTGTGACTCCGGTAGCCTGTTTCCTTCTCTTTCCCACACTAGCTTGGCCTTTGCTCTTGGTTTAGTGAGGTGACATTAAGAATGAGAATAGGAAAGTTTGTGATTGTATTTCCTTCCTTGAGATAGAGGTGATCTGGCAGTGCCACACGTAGCCAAGTTCTAGAGTGGGTTGCCAGTGGAAAGGTGGCTGATTGGTACAAAGTAGGGCCTATTTTGTCCCTATGACCTTTCTTTTCCATATTTGTTCTTCATAAAAGAAATCTGAGTGGAATGCCAGCTTCTCTTCCCTAAGGTGAAGGTATGGAGTCCCGTGTGGCACTCATGCCTATAATTCTTGCAGTAGGAGCTGAGGCAGGAGGATCACTGCTAGTTTGAGGCCAGCCTGGGACACATAGTGAATTCAGGGCTGGCCTGAACTACATAGCAAACCCTGTCTGAAAACAAAAAAAAAACCATAAATAAATTAAGTGAAGGTAAGACCCAAAGATCCAGCTGATTTGACCTCATTTTATCTTATTGTCCTTCCTCTCCACAGACACTCAAAAAGCTTTCTTTTGCTTATTTCTTTATTTGATTTAGAATGACTTTAATCCTTGGAAACACAGAAATTCACACTCCTGCTGTATCAAGGAGAAGATCTAGGGATGGAGTGGAGTACCAGGTCTGGGTTTCCAACTGGGCCTGGCAGTATACACCAGGATGCCCAGAGGGGAAGGCAGCCAGGGCTACACATCCAGCTCAAGACTGGCCTGAATTACAATGTGAGATCAGCCTCAATATATCAAAAATAAATGAAAATACTGTCTGTGTTTCTCCCACTTACTTGTCCATGGTCTTGGGCAAGACCCTAATTACCTCTGATGTGTAGTTTATTCATCCATACAAGGGGCATCAGCTGGGAGTGGTGGTGCCTGCCTGTCGTCCTTCCTGTAGAGGCTGCAAGGACTACCGCAGGAGCACCACTTGAGCCCAGGGGCGAGACCAGCCTGGAGCTATTGGTGAGGGGCCTTTGCGGGTGTGGGAGGGTGATGTACAATAGTTTCTAGATCAATAATGAATAACTTATTTTTCATTAGAGTGAGATTTTTTCTTTCACTAGAGAGAAATATACTGCATTTCCTGTGGGGTGTGACAGCAGGTCCCTGCAGTCCCAGCACTCTGGGAGCTTGAGGTTGGGGGATCGAGGTCAGGTTGGCTTGAGCAGTTTAGCAGAATCTTGTCAAAATGTTAAAAAAAAAGGCTGGGGATGTAGCTTAATGTGAAGGCCCTGGTTCAGTCTCAAGCAATAACCCAGCATGGGCATTTTCTCTTTACTTGGACTTTACCACTTTCTTCAACAGGCCGGTGGAGCATGGAAGGCCTGAGGATTGCTGTGAGTTCCAGGCCATCCTGGGTTACAGAGTGAGTCTAAGGCTAGTCTAACTCTATAGCTAAACTCTATCTCAAGAAAATAGACACTTCCCTTAATTAAAAAAAATTTTTTTCCCCAATATTGTAGGTTGAACTTAGGGCCTTTGCAGTGGGCTACAGAGCTCAGCCCTCTTGAAATTTCTTGTCCTGAGGCATGGTCTTTGAATTAGCCGGGCTGGGCTCACACTTGCTTTCCTTCTGCTTCAGCCTCCCAGTGTATGGATGACGGGGTATATACACTGTGCCCCCACTGTAGAATTCAGGTTACCACTGACTTAAGTTGCCTAGGCTGGGCTCAAACTTGCAGTCCTCCTGCCTCATCCATTCAGAGAGCACTGGAGTCACCAGTGTGTGCCGCCACACCCACACCTATCTCCCAGGCTCTTGTCCACAAAGGGAGTTGTTCTTCTAACCCTGCCGGAAGGGAAAGGGCAATATCTTGTTGTCTGACTCAGGACAGAAGGCTGGGCAGAGATGGGATGCCACAGGTAGGAAGTGTAAGGCGTTTGATGCGAAGCTGCCCCTTTAAAAACAGGAATGTGAGCTCCAACAGTTATGTGACCCTTAGCAAACCTTAAGGCTGAGCTTTCTGTGAACATTTTCTTTCTAGCCAAATAGGGGGATATTAGAGGTCCCAGTTATTGTAGGACTTCTCTTTTATGACCAGAGACTTAGCCATGACACACCGTCCCACTTCCGTTGGCGCTTTCCCTCTTCAGAGCTGTGTACCTGTCCTCCCTGTCTCTGTCTGCCCTTGTGGGAGGAGAAGGGCTCTGGCCTCTGCCTTCCCTGCTCTGAGGCCTCCCTCCTTTGCCCCTCCCTTTTATCTTTGTTTCCTGATTGCCTCTCCATGAAGTCTGGCTTCTCCTTATAAGGCTAGGCCGGGTGCCTTTGGCAGGGCTGCCCTGGGACCCAGGTGAGTGACTGTGTCAGACCCAGGAGAAGGAGAGGAAATTGAGCACCACCATCCCTGTGCAGGGCCCAGAGAGGCATGTGGGCAGGAGAGGCGAGGAGGCGGCCACCTGGGGACTGCAGGACCCGTCAGACCAGTCCTGGGTGTCACACAGTTCCCTAGAGAAGCAGGTTTTGTTTCTTCCAGCCTGGGCCTCTTGCTGGTTGGGAGCCTCACCTCCCTTCGCAGAGCCAGTCCTGTATTCAGCTGTTTTAGTTTGCGGGAGTTTGGGGTCTTTACACTACTGCCAGGGGTGCAGCAGCAAGAAAATGTGTGATCTGTTATTTTACAGGCAGGCAAGTCTTCTTTAAGTTGAGACTCTGTTGCTCAGGCTCCTCTGGGACCCTGAGCTCAAGTGATCTTTTTACCTCAGCCTTCTGATTGCCAGAACCACAAAAGTGTGCTACAGGGCCCCAGACAGTGTTGGGCCTGGAACCCAGGAGATGAACATGCTGGGCAGGTGTGCTGTCACTGAGCTCCCTGTAAGTGGATTTGTGATCCTCCTGCCTCAGCCCCTAAATAGGTGGGAGTATAGGTATGCACTTTTTTTTTCTTTAGACAGAGTCTTGATAATGTTGTTCAGGCCGACTTTGAACTCGTCGCTGTATAGCCTTAAGCTTCTGGTGGCCCTCCTGCCTCAGCCTCCCAAGTGCTGGTATTATAGGTGTGTGCTGCCACTTCCATTCTCCACCTCTATTTGATAGGTAGTTTTTCTTGTTTTTGTCTTTTACAAAGCTAGAATCTTCCTAACTTCCGGCTGTGCTCAAACTCCTCAACTCCAGTGACCCTTCCAGATCTTCTTTTTTCTGCCTTGCCAGTGCCTAGAATCACAGGTGTGTGAAGACAACAGCTTTGTTCATGGTAGTTTGCTCAGATACTTCCTCAGTACACCTAGAGGCTCAGGGTGCGTACAGGAAGAGCTCCAGGTGAAGAGGTGGGGGGAGGGGAGGGCCTGGAAGGCCTAGCTCTGAGGTGGAGTTGGGGTGGGAAGGTGAGCAGGGTGATGTTGGGGTGGTTTTCTGGATTACAGCTTGTTTCAGAGGCCGGTCCTCAAAACTAAGCTCAGGTGATCCTTCTTCCTCGGCCTCCTGAATGGCAGGGCTGGCAGTGCACATCAGCTCTGTCCAAAGGCTGGGTGGACAGGAAGTTCCTCCCAGGGCAGTGAGGTGGCCAGGCGCTGACCTGTGCTTCGGAGGAGCAGCAGAATGGCAGGCTGGGCTGTGGCGCGCTACCTCCTTGGACTCTGGTGCAAGCACTTTTTCTGCCAGGAGTCACAAAGGACTGTTGTGAATGAGTACATGCCTTTGGAGCCAGGCGTGGAAGTGCACACCCAGAACTGTAATCCCAGAGCTGAAGAGGAGGCTGAGGCAGGGGGTCAAGGCCCGCCTGAATCACATATTAAGACTCTGTGTGTGTGTGTGTGTGCGTGCGTGTGTGTGTGTGTGTGTGTGTGTGTGTGTGTGTGTATTTTCATTCTTTTGATTTAGAAACGAAAAGGCAATTTCCTGCCTGTGGCTTTGTGACCTTTGACTTTTGGGGCAAAACCTTTCTGGTTTGAATGCTGTGTCCTCCAGTTCTATAGTATTACATGTGCCATATTTTATGTCTTCAAGACAGGTCTGTATATTCTGTTTTGGCTTTGAACTCATTGTATAGCTCAGGACAGCCTCAAACTGTTGCTTCAGACTCCTGAGGGCTAGGATCAGGTGTGCACTGCCACATCTGGCTTAGTTTTTTAAAGCTGGTGTCTTGCTAAGTGACAGTGCTTCAGGCTTTTGATCCTCCTGTTTCAGCCTCCCGAATGGCATGTATGCCATTTATATATACTGTGTATGCTTGAAAGCCGATATTCTTAGCCTTTTAGAATCATAATTCCAAATTAAATTAGTTTACGCTATGCATATATTCTAGGGCATTAACTTTTTTTGGTGGGGGGTTGAGATAGGGTCTTGCTATGTGTATGTAGCCCAGCCTGACCGTGAGGTGGCAGTTCTCCTGCCTCAGCCTTCTGAGTGCAGGGATCGTGAGTATGGGCCTTCCTGCCTGGAAGGTCACCGCTCTCTTTTTTTTTCTTGTCTCTTTGAGACAGGGTCTCACTGCAATCCAGGCTGGCCTTAAGCTCACTTTGTAGCTCAGGCTGGTCTTGAACTCACAAGAACTCACAACAATCCTCCTGCCTCAGCCTCCCAAGTGCTGGGATTACAGGCCTGCGCCACCACGCCTGGCGGGGATGCCGCTCATTTTGTTTTTCTTTTTTTTTACATTTATTTTATTTTATTGAAGAACAAATAATGAGACATTTTCAAATCAAATTAGTAGGACAGATTCAACAATTAACACATCGCACCTTGTTTTCATAGTGGCTTTTTGTTGTACAAAGTGTATTCATGATACTCTTATCTACAAACACTATTAGACTTCTATTCAGTGAATTAAGAGAATATAGCTGTATATCTTTTTTTTCAAATCTGAATTATAGTACAATTTCAATAATTAATATCTTTTACATTGTTATATTCCTAGTGGTTATCCATAGTACAAGGAGCAAGGATATCCTGTCCAAACACTATCAGTACAAACCTTTCTTCTCATAGAATTATGCAGTACTGCATATTTATCCTAACTGTACTGTTTATACAAACACAAAATGGTTCTTCCTTTGTATCCTTTTTTTGTTGTTTAGTCCTGTCAGAGATGGGTATTCTATTGTCATTCAATTATTATAGGTGCTTGAATTTAGTGAAACAATCCAACACAGTCCAGAAGTCCATAATAATAGTGGGTTATCATAAGGCCATAATAATAAGCTGAGGGGCCAGGGAGATGGCTCAGTTTAATAAGCACTTCCCTAACAAGTGCAAGGGCCTGAGTTCAATCCCCAGTTCTGCAAAAAAAAAAAAAAAAGGCAATGAAATAATAAGCTGAGCTGTAGATGGCTTTAGTCATTTTGCTTTTCTCTGCATTGTTTGGTTGGCATTTTATATCACTGTTGGTTTTTCCAGGCATTTGATTCAGTGTACCTTGCTTTGGTTTGAAGTTTGGACAAGGGATAGAAGTCTCTGGGCATTGCATGAGGGGCTGTGCCATGGAAGCAGTAACAAACAGCAAGGAGGGAGGGCTGGCAGTGGGTGGGATCTCATGACAGCACCCTTGGCTTGCTAAAAGAAGCAGCCACACCCCAAGAATGTGGCTCTCCGAGGAAGACAAACCTTGCTTTCTGTGCCTCTTTTCTTACCTCAGGAGTTACTTGGTGGCCCTTTTCTAGTGAGAGGGAATAAAATCCATTTGGGAACCAAAGTGACAGTCCTGGGAAGAGCTGGGAGGAGTCACAGGGCTTTTCTGCCCTTCCTGCCCAAGGCAGTCCATGGTTGCTGGCTCTTTCTATGACCTGTGGCCTGGGAGAGGAAGCTTCCACCATGGAGCCCTCACCCTGTCTGCTGCAGTTGGCCTATGGCTTCATTCTCTTCTCTACAGTTTCCTTTTCCCTTACCTTTCCTCCTCTCTCTCTTTTGTATGTAGGAATGGTAATTCTGTAGCCTAAAGAAATGTGGTAGGCAGCCTTTTCCTGTCAATCCATGGTGAAGAAAGCTCCAAGATTATTGGACCCAGGGCCTAGCCAGTTATATCTGCCTGCCCTTTTATTTGGATTGAGTATTTTGAGGATTTGGAATGGCATAGATCTAACTGTAAATGTCTAATTTGTAGTGGGGCCTAACGGTGCAGATATGTAATCCCAGCACTGTGGGAAGCTGAGCCAAGAGGATGACAAGCTTGAGCCCAACCTGGACAATTTAACAACTTAGCAAGACCCTGTTTCAAAATAAAAATGGAGAGGTAAGGGTTAAAGGAGACATATGAAGAATTAAGATGCATTAGAGAGGCTCAGTAGAATAAGTGCTTGCCTGGCAAGTGTAAGGTCCTGAGTTCAACCCCCGGTTCTGGAAAAAAAGAAAGAAAAAAAAAAAGAAAGCTATGAATCAATCTTGGGCTGGGGATTTAGCTCAGTGGCACAGTGCCTGCCTAGCAACGTGAAGCCCAGAGTTCAAGTCCTGGTTCCAAAAAAGAAAATAGTAATAATAAGACCAAAAGAAGCCCCTTTGGGAAAAAAAAACCAAAAAAACAAAAAAACATAGCATTAGGGCCAACAAGATAGCTCTGTGGACTAAGTGCCTGCTTGGGCAAGTGCAGGGACCAGCACCACATGCCATGCTGGCCCTACCCCTGGGCTTGCTGATCCAGCCATGGAGACAGGGCATGCCTTAATCCCAGTGCTGGGGAGGCTGAAAACAGGAGGATCACTACAAATCTGAGCTGTAGTGAGACTCTGTATGAAATACATTAAAAGAAAAGAGGGAGATGTAGCTCAGTATGAAGGTATGGGTTAAATCTTCAGTACTGATTTTTAAAAAATGACTATTAGTGCAGTGACTGGGGTAATTAACTTTGTGATGAGGATACCCACAGAGTTTGTGACCCCTTCACAGACACTTTGTTTTGGGGCTGCACCGGCAAGGCCCAGATTCATGCTGGTCTGGTGTCTGCGGTTGCTAGAGCAATGCCCTCTGACCCAGAAGCACAGATACAGGTAGGACCTGCTGGCTAACAGTGCGGGCTGGTGGGGAAACCCATCTGCCAGCCGGCCACTCCCTGGGAACCCATCAAGATTCTCAATCCAGGTAATTTCATCTACTACTTCACCAAATAGTTTGAGGCTGAGGCATCACCATGAAGCAATATAATTGGAAGCTAGAAACCAACTCCTGAAACAACTGACGACCTCACCTGTGTGTAACTCAGATTGTCTTCCCCTGTCTCCTTGCAGCTCTCCCCCCATAGGGCTGTGATGTAGGCCCCTCAGGGGTTCTACAGCTCCCAGTGAGGCTCCTGGCCCTGCCCCAGGGCTCTCCTGCTGCCTGTTCCTCTGCCCACCCCTACCTGGCAGTCTGCTCCAGTGAGGAGGGCCAGGCCCCCTGTGAGGGGAACACAGCTCCTGACCCAGAGCATAGCCCTCGTGTTTCCTTCCTGCCTGCCTGGTCCTCTTATTGAATTAAAGCTATGGGGCCAGCCAGAAGTGGTCACTTAGGGCAGGGTGCAGCCAGGAATGCTGTTGCCTGTGTCCCTGGCTGTGGCAGTCTGTGCTTTGATCAGCAAGGAAGATCACAGGGTGGAGCTGTGGGTGGTGCAGTCCGTTCCAGCACATGCACAGAGCCTCTGACCAACTTCTTGGTGTGGGAGGTTCAGAGGTCATGGTGCGTGGTGGATAAGGGCAGGAGCTTAACATGAAGAAGTGGCGATGGAGGAGGAGCGCTTTGGAGAAACAGGGTGCTTGTAAATACCTTGGTCAGTGTCCTGTGGAGCAGGATTGGCAGTGGACCTTAGGCTGAGAACAGGATTTGGCTAGTTGTTGGACAGGGGAATAGGGAAGAGCCTGGGTAAGAGGCCAGCACCCGTGGAGTCCCCAGGCCCTGCTTGCCAGCTCTCGTGGATGCTTGCTGCTGCTGAGTGCTGCAGTCTGGGAGGCAGACAGGCCCAAGCCTCTGTGCTTGCTGGGGCCCTGTGGAGCGTGGGAACGGAACCTGAGTGAAAGGCCCAGCCTGGGCCAGTCCTCACTTGTCCCTGCACGCTGGCCGCGTCTGTTTCCCAGTGTCTTTGCGGGCAAGCCAGGACTGGGCCTTGGAGGTTTCTGCTTTGGGGGGTGGAGGAGGGGAAGGGCTTTCCAGGTTGATTCCCTGTGTGGGCACAGAACTGGGCAGTTTTGTCGCCTCACCTTATAAGCTGTGCCTGATTCTGATCAGCAGTGCGGGTAGAGCACCAACTGTACCGTGGCCTTAGGACCCATGCTCTAGCAAAAACTCCTCCTGTGGCCCAGGTGTCCAGCACAGCACAGTGAGGGGCCCTTGTCACAGGCAGTGAGGCCATGGCTCTCTTCAGTTGCTCCTTTCATTCCTGACACCCCTTTGCTCTCTTGGGCTCAAGCATTGGTTATATTTTATTTTCCTCTCATTCTCTCCTCTGCAGCTCTCTCTGCTTCCTCACTGTGGTGCTGGGATGCTTCTTCCATGATCTCTGTCCACCTAGAGTGCGCTGTACTCTGTGTTAAACCAATCCGTTACGACCCTTCTCTTAACAGGTGTGTATGGAAATCTATTTATTAAGAATGGAAATATTTTAAGTGCTTTTCCCTTTAGGGGTTGGTGAGAGAGTGGGGAGGAGGGGAGAAGATTGTCCCCAGCCTGCTTTTGCCAGGTGTGTTTTGCACTGGCCACAGTGCCTCCCATAGCTTAGGAGGGAGGCACAGGGTCCAGTAGCATGACTTGGGCTGCTGCGTTGCAAGGTCACTCCCCGCAGTGTGCAGTGACACCACTCACTGTACAGGTGCACACATGCGCCCTTCGGTATGTGGTTGCTTACTGAACCACAGGCAGAGATATGAGAGGACTCGGTTCCAACTCCGTGGGAAGCCCCCCCCCCCCCCCAGCTTCAGAGGTGAGCTGCAAGCCTCCTGAAGGCGTTCCTTGGGGCTTGAGCCCAGTGCTCTTCTTCCTGTTTCCTAAAGAGTGCAGGGGTGCAGTGGCTGTGTCTATTTCTGTTGTGTTGCTGAAGGCACACATTGCCCTCAGTATTGTAGTAGATGGTTTTAGAAGGCAGAGCGACCTTTTCATAAATGTGTTACACAAGGAGACCTACATTTTGTCTTCTACTTTTGACAGTAGGAGGTTCTAAAATATTTCTTTTTGGTTTTGGGGATGGAACTGAAGGTGCTCTGAGCCACACTCCCAGCTCTACATTTTTTTATTTTGAGACAGGTTTACACTGAATTGCAGAGACCAAACTTGAACATGATAGCCTCCTGTCTCACTCAGCTCCTGAGTAGATGGGATTAATAGTTGTGGACCACCATGCTTAGCTAATCTCCATTCATTCACTCATTCATTTATTACTTACTAGGGATTAATCCTGGTGGCTTTGCACTGAGCTATATCCTCAGCCAGCCCTTTCTCTGTTATTTATTTTTTATTGTAGATAGGGTCTCCTTAAATTGCTAAACTGCCTGGGCTGAGCTCAAACTTGCAATTCTTCTGCCTCAGCTTCCCAGAGTGCTGGGATTCCAGGCATCTGCCACCACACCTGGCTTAGTGTTTCCATTTCTAATTTGGCCTGTCGACTTCAGATACTCTGCCACTACTGCGGCAGTCTCATTGTCCAGATAGGGAGAAGTGAGGAATCTGTGCCACATTGACTCTAGGGTGGCCTGTTGCTCAGCACCACGAGTCCTGCCTGGACCTTGGAGCTAAGGTTTGCCTGAGGTGGATACCAGCACATTCTGCAAGGAAGAATGGAGTTCAAGTCCTTCGTGATGACTAGTGTGTCCTCAGTCTCCCTCTCTGCAGTACCGCAGGCCTAGGGTCCAGTCCCATTTGTCCTGCACACTGTGTCCCTGGTGGGCTGTCACCAAGGTGGTGGGCCAGCTGCTGCTAGCTGTTCACTGGTGGTGGGCTCTGGCTTGGTGGTGGCTTGCCTTTTGCACTGCACGAACTGCTCGTGAGCAGCTTTGGCTCTGGGGTTGGTGATGCACCTTTCTTCTCTGACCTTTTGTGCTCTTTTCTCTCCTCTCCCTGCCCTTCCCCCATAGTGTGAAGTGAGGGGGCCGTCTCCCTGCTCCCCTTCTTCTGAGCCACCTTCCTCTTTCCTTGCCCTGTGGCGGCTCCGCCCTGTACCTTCATGGACGACTCAGAGGTGGAGTCGACCGCCAGCATCTTGGCCTCTGTGAAGGAGCAGGAGGCCCAGTTTGAGAAGCTGACCCGGGCGCTGGAGGAGGAGCGGCGCCACGTCTCGGCGCAGCTGGAGCGCGTCCGGGTCTCACCCCAGGATGCCAGCCCTCTCCTGGCCAACGGCACCCTCACCCGCCGTCATCAGGTAACCCCTCTGGCAGGCCCTGGGTGGCTGCGACCTTGCTGGGTCACCCCTCTAGGTCACCCTCTAGGTGGCTGCTGTGGCAATGGAGAGGCTCTGCTATGGTACCCAATGGGTAGTTTCTCAGTAGCATCCATCTGACCTGTTTAGCTGGATGGGATACAGTCCTGACTGTGGGGATAGTTCAGTGTGGGACTGTACTCAGGTTACCTGTTTCTCTTCCTTGGTATCAGAAATTCTGTAGCATATGGATGCTCAGCGATGGGGGTGGAACAGGCTTGGAGCACCAGCACAGTCCCAGAGGACAGTGTGTTCTTGGGGTGTGATGCACTCCTACTCCACTTTGTCCTCATGTCCCCTCATGCCCACTCTGTGTTGGAGGGTCATCCTTCACCCCAGCTCAGCCCTGTGACCACAAGGGCCCATGGTCCCTGGAGGCTGCTCTGCAGCGACTTGGGAGAACTGGTGTTAGGAAAGAGAAGTAGGCTGTGTTTCCTTTGGTTTATCTCTCTGACCTCGCTGTGATGTAATCTGTCTGAGGTTTTGTGTGTGTGTGTTAGGTATTTGATAGACAGTATCTACAGTGTGATCTCTGGGTCTAAGGCAGAACACTGGTTATATTTTTTGTTTGTTTTTTATGTCAATAGGGATTGAACTAGTGTTTTGAGAAAGAGTCTCACTGTGTAGCAAAGGCTGGCCTTGCGTTCATGGCAGTCCTGCTTGTCTCTCAAGTGCTGGAATTATAGGTGTGCATCACTATGCCTGGCTCCAGACCTTTTTATTTTTGTTTTGCCTTTAAAATTTTGAGACATGGCCTCACTGTTGTCCTGGCTGGCCTTGAGCTCTGTGAGTTTAGGCTAACTTGAACTTGTGGTAGTCCTCTTGCCTTAGCCTCCACAGACGTGCATCACCATGCTTGGCAAAATGTTTCTAAATTTTGAGATAGGATCTGGCTAAGTTGCTCAGGTTAGCTTTGAACTTGTAGTTCTCCTGCCTCAGCCTCCTAGTAGCTTTGATTACTTACATAAGTTTTAAGGTCCCTCATGTTGTGGAGTTTTATAGTTACTTGGGACAGAGGACAGAATTCCATTTGGAATATCAGATTGAAGGGCTGTGTTTGCAGCCTCCCAGGTATTTATATGGACACTAGACAGGCCTTGGGATGATTTATGCCTATATACATGGTAAAGGGAGAACAGGACTGTTCAGGCTTGGAGTTCGTGGGGAATTCCAGGGTTTAGTATGTGGTTTCTCTCTAGCACTCTTATTTTTAACTTCTCTTTAGCAGTGAAACCACACCCTTCCTTCTTCCTGAAAGTTGCTTCCTCTTCCTAGCCTTCCCCAGCCTACAGGGGATAGGGTAGGAGAAGACCGCCCAGGGGCTGGGCCTCTTCTGTGGGACTGCGGGGAGAGCAGGGAGTGTCCTTGGTGGCACAGGGTCACCCAGTTCCTGCCTGCGCGGCTTCAGGGTGACTCCCGAGTGTGCTACACTCATCAGGGAGAAGAGCTCTGAGACTTCCCTTGACCACCGTTTGGGTACCTGTGTTCTTCATGTTTGGGAAGGGAGTCTTACAATCTGTTGCTTTACTCTTTAAAAAGTTGCCTGTAATGGGTATTTCCACTGGGAGTGTGAAGAGTTGTGAACAATAAAGAAGGCTCTTGGAAACCCCCAGCATTAGCTTTCCTAACTCTCCTTACATTGTGAGGTTTTCAAAAAGGTTACCTGTGATCTCTGCTATTCAGCAAATAGTTTTTTTGTGTTTGTGATACAGAGTCTTGCTGTATAGCTCAGGTTGGGTTTGATCTTGGGATCCTGCCATAGCCTCCTGCATGCTAGGATTACCGACTTGGACCACTATGCCCAATTAGTAGATAGCTTTGGAATGCCTGTCATATGCCACACCCTGCTCCAGGGAGGAGGAGTCCATCCTTAAACAGAACTGGCCAGACCCTCCTACTGCCCCCATGGCACTTGCACCTGTAGGTTCCAGAGACTTAGGCTGTTGGAGCTAGAGGCCTGGTTCCCCTTGTGAGGAGATGCTGAGCCTAAAGGGTGCTGCACTTCCATGAGCACTCGCACCAGTACTTCAGGCCACAGATGTCTCCTTGAGCCCTTGTCCTGTTGGGGAAGACACTGGTGTGTGCTAGTGTTGAAGAGGCCCTGGGATGTGTTGTCTTCTGGGGGCTGTGTTTCAGAATAGCCAGTTTATGGGTGATGCTGACCAGGAGAGGTATAAACTGTTAGATCTGAAGCTTAGTGGACTCCAGGTGATTTTAGCTCGAGGCCTGGTTTGCTTTGTGTGAACTGTTTACCACCTGGTCTGGCCTGCCAACACACTGGCCTCATGTGCAGCGCCTGGCACATTGTGAACACTGTTCTATAGAAAGCAAAAGGCCGGAGCTTTCATTGTCCATGTACTTTGCTTCTGAGATGAGTGTTAAGGACCATGGGTGCCAACTGCTGCTTCCTATCCCATGCCAGCCGCTGTCCTTGGGCTCTGCTCTGTTTTCTCAGGGTGGGCGTGAATCTGCTGTGCTACCTAAAAGCTGGCTGGTCCTCAGCCATCGGCAGTGAGGGAGGAGTCACCCAGCCAGTCAAAAGATGGCTCTGTGAGGATTTTTGGCTTATCTTAAAATTTCATGTTGGGTAGGCAGCTCTTTTGAAGGGTCACTGAGAGGTGGATATAAGTGGTCAACACAGCTCATACTCATTTAGATGCCAAGAACTGGGAAGTTAGATCTGCTGTCACTGGGGCTTGAGTGTAGTTAACGGTTCATGTGCTAAGTGACTGAAATTTGAAAATTTCATTTGCTCTCCTTTCGTGCAAGCCCTGATAGCCACCTCATCTAAAAATCCTGAGTCTGTGCTGGGTGTGGAGCCTCAGGCAGGAGAATGACAAGTTCAGATGCAGCTTAGCAAGTTAGCGATACCCTGTCTCAAAAAATAAAAAAGAGGCGGGGAGTAGCTCAGTATGAAGGCTGCTCAAAAGAAAGCACAGATGCTGAGGCCTGTGGATGATGCCTGAAAGCCTGATGCCGGGTCCCTGTGCTTTGATGGGGAGGGCTTATTTGTCCATGGGGCTCATTGGTGGTGTCCTACTTGCTGTCTCTTCTGTTAGGATCACAGTCACCTTCTGTACAGCACTGTCCCCAGGATGCAGGAGCCAGGGCAGATCGTGGAGACCTACACAGAAGAGGACCCCGAGGGAGCCATGTCAGTGGTCTCTGTGGAGACCTCGGATGACGGCACCACACGCCGCACAGAGACCACGGTGAGCCAGGGCTGTGGTGAGGCAGCAACCAGTGTGTTTTTGCGGGCTGAGGGCCCGAGGACAGTGACCACCAGGTGGGGAGGTAGTGTACTTGCTGGGGGACCTAGGTATCACAAGGACTGTCACTAGGCAGTCTGGGAGAGGAACTGAGGCTGAGTGTTGGTCTGAATTTGAGCTGCCTTTGCAGGCTTCCTGTGGTGGCCTGTTAACTGGTCCTTTTTCCCTAATGAAGGTGAAGAAGGTCGTCAAGACTGTGACAACGAGGACAGTTCAGCCAGTCCCTGTGGGACCAGATGGGCTGCCTGTGGATGCCTCATCAGTTTCTAACAACTACATCCAGACTTTGGGCCGTGACTTTCGCAAGAATGGCAATGGGGGGCCAGGTCCCTTTGTGGGGCAGGCGGGCACTGCCACCCTTCCCCGGAACTTCCACTACCCTCCTGATGGGTACAGCCGCCACTATGAAGATGGCTACCCAGGTGGCCCTGACAGCTATGGTAGTCTGTCCCGGGTGACCCGCATTGAGGAGCGCTATCGGCCCAGCATGGAGGGTTACCGGGCACCCAGTAGGCAGGATGTCTATGGGCCCCAGCCCCAGGTGCGGGTTGGGGGGAGCAGCGTGGACCTGCACCGCTTCCATCCCGAGCCCTATGGGCTGGAGGATGACCAGCGCAGCATGGGCTACGATGACCTGGACTACGGCATGATGTCGGACTATGGCACTGCCCGCCGCACCGGGACCCCCTCTGACCCTCGCCGCCGCCTCAGGTGAGCAAGAAGGGTGTTACCTGGATAGCTGGCTGGCTCTTCCTTCTCCTGGGAGCTCTGTGGTAGTGGAGACCCTGACAATCCCCCCTCCCTCCTCTGCCTTTCATCCCCCAGCGAGAGGCTCCCTGTTTTTCCATTCAGAGTGCTAGGGTAACTGCAGAAAGGGTCATGTGATAGGTGTGCTCTCCAAGGTGCTTCCTGCCACAGGTTCTGTGATCCTGTTAGACCTTTCCTCTTTGGGTGGCCTGGAGCCATGACACAATTGCTTGGGGTCTCCTCTGCCAGGGAGCAGTTGAGAGCCCTGTCCCTCAGTTTTATCCGCAACCTTGACCTTGACCGCGTGAAGGCATGCTGTATCTCAAAGGGGTGGCACCCTTAGTGGCCTGAGCAGCAGGTAAGGTCACACGCAGCCGCACAGCTATACACTGAGCAGTCTCGGTGGTATGGAAATGGACTGATGATTGCCCTAGGAGGAGGTTTGTCTATTGTCCTGAAAGGACTCTTCTGTGGGCCTAGCAGCCTTTTTCCACAGGGCATCCCTAAGGCTGTGTGTCAGTCATTTTTTTTTTTTTTTTTTTTTTTTCTCATGGTCTTCGGTTTTTTGTTGTTGCTTTTTTATTTTTATTTTTTGAGATAGGGTTTCACTATCTAGTTGAGGCTAACCTTGAACTCTAGACTCCTGAGTGCTGGAATTACAGGCATGCATCACCACACCCTGCACATGTTCTTTGTTTTTAGAACAGCCTGTATCCTGAATGTAGTGGTATATGCCTGTAATCCCAGCTATTTGGGAGGCAGCTTTTTTGCTAATTTGCCTGGGCTGACCTCTAACTTGAGTTTCTCCTGCTTCAGCTTCCAGGGTAGCTAGGATTATAGGTATGTACCTTCTCCACACCCAGCTAAAACCACCTGAAGTAGGAAATCAGTTTTTAATTCTAGGTTTAGCCTATGGGCTAAAAACCCTGTTCCAAAAAAAAATTCAGAGCATGTTCTTAAGGCAGAGTAAGAAATAGGATTTATGGCTGGTCCCTGGCAGCTATGGCTGCTTCTCTGAAGTGGATGCCTAGGTGCCTGTTCTCTGTCCCAGTAGTGCTCCCAGCAAAGTGGGGCCGAGCCTTAGTTACACATCTTTGGGTGTCCTGGTCAGCAGTCTTGGAGAACACAGGCCCAGCCCTGGTAGGGCTGCCTAGAGCCAACAATAGCAGCTATCAGCATAGTGGCTGCCTGCCCAGGCCTTGGCACTGGCTTTCCTTAACTTCCTCATTTGAGCAAGCAGGTGAACTGGAACTGGGTGGTGGTGTGGCGGTACCCTGCTCTGCTGTCTCTGGCCTGCTCAGTTGGCCAAGAGGGCTTAGGACCTGACTCTTGGGTAGCTTCCAGGACAACTCTGGGCTTGGAAACCTGCCCTCCAGGCAAGAATTTGCTCTTCCTGTACAGGCCTAGGAAGGCCCAAGGTCACAGGGAGGCAGGGTCTGTGGGAACCTGGGGTTGGGGATGCCCCTGTCCCTTGCTGTGTTGCTCAGGCAATTTGCTTGGTTTTACTGAGCCTAGCATTGTTTTTGTCCCCACCCCCCCATAAAAAGTCATCTTGGCCGTTTGCTTATATAAGAGGGATCTAGAACAGTTTTCACTGAGTAACTAAAGTTGATTATGGAAAAAAAAATTTTTAAGTGTATTTGGTTGTTGTAGGATCTTACTACACAGCTCGGACTCGTGGTGATCCTGCTTTCAGCCTCCCTAGTGCTGGGATTACAGGCGTGTGCCACTACGCCTGTACTCTGGCCTGCTCAGCGGGAATGGAGCTGCATATGGTGCTGGGGATTGAACTGCAGTCCCTGTGCTTGCCTAAGCTTGCATAAACAGGTGACTTAGTGCACTAATCTATCATGCCAGCCCTGGAAATTGTTGTTATAACTGCTTAAAATAAATCTGGAACAGTTTTCACATGTATTTTGAATTCCCTTTTCCTGTATAATGTAGACCTATTTTTCCCCTAGTAAAAATTAAAACTTAGCTCTGTATAGCCTTATTTTGTTTCAATGCAAGTCTAAAACAATCTTGGTGGTTTTGATGAAGTGCTTTGTCTCAGTCACTGGAGCACTTGGCTGTACCTGTGCACTCTGCAGCTCTGAGGCTCTGCTTTGCTAACTTTGTGCCCCCATGGCAGTGGGTGTGGCTTTGTGGAACAAACAGCAGGCTTGTTTGGAGAGTTCCACACAATAGATCTCAGCTCTGGTGGGAGTCCCTGAATGAGATGAGCTCACTGATAATGGGTGGCTTCTTTCCTGATGGTTATGAATAAGTAATCGTGTGACAGACTCACCCCCTAGTGGTGGTGGTTAATAGTGAAACAGGAAGAATGACCTTCCTTCAATTGCTTTGTGTTCCTAGTTAGTGGCCACACATCCCAAATGTAATGTCGGTCACTAGCCTTCATTTCAACAGAGTTGGAGCTACTTGGGAATCGGAGAGTAGAACTTCTATCTCACACATGTTGAGAGGCACAGTACCATTGGGGTGAACTCTTGAGTTAGTGTTCAAGTTTATGCCCAATTAGTAACAAAGCCATTTCTTCATATGATGTAAGAAGTGCTTTTCTGTTTTTCTGTAGCAGACTTTCTTTTAGAATTTGTAAAGTAGTGCAAGGAGGAGCTTACCTATTAAGTGTAGTCAAGGGTTTTACTTCTTCAGCTGTTTTCTGTATATAAATGCCTCATTTCCTGTTTAACTAAAGACCTATAAGAATTGTTCTCAGGCTTTGTTTGCTGACTTCTGTTACACAAGTCAGTTGCTTTGGTTATTCAGGGAAGTCAGTAGCTGTCTAATATCACTTAAATACTAAGGAGTCGGGCTTTAGTTCTTTCTTTGTGGTTAGCTAAGTTTTTCAAATGTTACTTTCTGATCCAGCAACTTCATGGAGAAAAAGCCATTTTAATCTGATTGCAGGTGCCTTTACAATTTTAGAATTGATTAGTGTGTCAGTCTGCAAGCCCAGACTGGTTTATCTCCAGCTAAGGGTGCAGACTGGCGCCCAGGAAGCCGGACCTAACTACTGCTTTCCCTTGGTCCCAACCTTGCAGGAGCTATGAGGACATGATTGGTGAGGAGGTGCCATCAGACCAGTGCTACTGGGCCCCCCTGGCCCAGCATGAGCGAGGAAGCCTGGCCAGCCTGGACAGCCTGCGCAAGGGGGGCCTGCCGCCCCCAAACTGGAGGCAGCCTGAGCTGCCTGAGGTAATCGCCATGCTAGGCTTCCGCCTGGATGCCGTGAAGTCCAACGCGGCTGCATACCTGCAGCACCTGTGCTACCGCAATGACAAGGTGAAGACTGACGTGCGGAAGCTCAAGGGCATCCCGGTGCTGGTGGGCTTGTTGGACCACCCTAAGAAGGAGGTGCACCTTGGAGCCTGTGGTGCTCTCAAGAATATCTCTTTTGGACGGGACCAAGATAACAAGATTGCCATAAAAAACTGTGACGGTGTTCCTGCCCTTGTGCGGTTGCTGCGCAAAGCTCGAGACATGGACCTTACTGAAGTCATTACTGGTGAGTGCTAGGCCCGGGGAGGGTTAGGAGCTTGGATTTGGTCACCCTCAAGAAGTTGACCATAGCTACTAAGCAGGTGGCCACTGAGTCAAGTCCTAAAGAATTGGTTGTTTTCTTCCTGGTACTGGGGATTAATGAAATTGTGAAGAATTGGTTGCTGATGTAAAGATTTTAGAAGCTATCACATGAAATTTTAGATTTTTGGCTTCTATTAGGAACATGGAAGAACTGGTCTGGAAGGATCTTCCTCTCTGGCAGTGTTTGGACCGAGCCACTTGGGGATCTGTGTTATCTAGTTCACAGCGATTTCGGACATCTTGTAGCTAACACAGTGGTTATTGCAGACCAGTTGCAGTCACAGAGGAAGCTGTCTGTCACCCAAGGATGCCCAGTGTCAATTGCCTTTGCCTGCATTCTTCTTATCTCTTTTTTTTTTTTTTTTTCGGAACCGGGGATTGAACTCAGGCCCTTGCACTTGCCAGGAAAGTGCTTATTCCACTGAGCCATCTCCCCAGCCCCTCTTCTTATCTCTTTCAGATGTCTGTGTGGCCACACATACATTTGAGTTTGTGGTCCTTCCCTCGTTTAGAATGATAGATTTTGATTGTAGGCTGTGAGCCTTTAATATGAATTAAATATAATTTTCCAGATCTCAAATGCCATTCTGAGAAAAAGAAAAAAGAACAATAGCATAAATCATGGGTTTCTGAAGCAGGGGAGGTCTTTCTCACCAGAGGACATTTGTCATGCCAGAGACATTCTGGTTTGTCACACCTGGAGTGGGAGAGAGTGCATGAAGGCAGGGACACTTAATACCCAGCCCAAAGCAAAGATCCTGTGGCTCCAAGTCACAGTGGTGCTGAGGTGGAGAAACTGGTATGTAGAGCGATGAGCATTGCTTGGAGTATCATATTGTGACACTTCCTTTCACACTTCCTGTGTGTTTTGAGCTATGCTGTAAAATATATTTCTGATCATGGGTTGCAAACTAAAGCTTGAATGTCATTTGGTCACTGTGGAAAACAGAAACTGGAACAGAGCAGTGGTGGCAGGCCTGTGGTGTACATGCTACAGCAGGCTGCATGGCTCACGATCACTGAAAACTAGAAGACTTGCTATCACTGGAATAGGGGCTTCTCTTTGACATTCTCCAAGGGCTGTTTGACCGTTGTCTCTGCCAGGAACCCTGTGGAACCTCTCATCCCATGACTCTATCAAGATGGAGATTGTGGACCACGCCCTGCACGCCTTGACGGATGAGGTGATCATCCCGCACTCTGGCTGGGAGAGGGAGCCAAGTGAGGACTGTAAGCCTCGCCACATCGAGTGGGAGTCGGTGCTCACCAACACTGCTGGCTGCCTTAGGTAATAGTAGGGCACAGCTTCTTACAAATAGTGCTGATTCTTTAGCTCGTTGTTCACCCTCACTCATGTTTTTGCACAAGGCACTGCAGCTCCACTCTGCCTTCCCTCCTGTTTTTCCATGTGCACTGCCAAGGATCTCCTTGCTGTCCCACACAGGTCCTCCCCGCTTGGATGTCCCCTGACTTTGTCTTCTCATTTGGTACACTCTGTAAGAACCCACACATGTGAAGAGATTCTGGGCTATGTCTTCAGTTACTCACATTTTAGCCAAGCACTGCCTTGTTGCAAGTCTGCACCTACACAGGAAGCATCTGTTCTGTCTTGAATCCCTGTTGTTGGCCCATGGGGTTCTAGAAGTTGGGAAAGCAGCACTGTCAATCCTGTTAGTTGCAGTGCCTCGCCCATGGTAGACAGCAGTCATTTGTTACCACGAGTAGAAGAGGCACTGAGGAAGCTTGCACATGTTGTGGGTGGTGAGGGAGGACTTGTGGGGTTGGCTCATTGTAAGTACTTCCTGGTTTCTCCTCAGGAACGTAAGCTCAGAGAGGAGTGAAGCCCGCCGGAAGCTTCGGGAGTGTGATGGTCTAGTTGATGCCCTGGTTTTCATTGTTCAGGCGGAGATTGGGCAGAAGGATTCAGACAGCAAGGTTAGTAGCTACATCTGGGCAGCGCCAGCAGCCATTTAAGTAGGAAAAACAAGATCTGAATTTTGGGTCACATGGCAGGTAGTGGTAGAAGCCATTACATCCATAATCTTGGGCCTCCGTTGGCCTGCAGACACAAGGGTGTTGAGAAGCCTAGGGCCACCTGAGAGAGGATGGTTGGGCTGCACTTATGAGGATGGACTTTGGTTTGATTGCAGTTCAAGCTGGCCTCGGCCTACCGGTGCCTCTCCTGCCTCAGCCTCCTGAGTGCTGGGGTGGCAGGTGTGCACCACCATACCTGGTTGAGGATAACCATTCTAGTACCTGGATCCAGGTCCTTGTTCTGGGATGGTCAGGGGTTCTGTCCTCTCACTGGGCCTTTGTCTTGGGTCCCTAAGCTTGTGGAGAACTGTGTCTGCCTCCTGCGGAATTTATCCTACCAAGTTCACCGGGAGATCCCACAGGCAGAGCGCTACCAGGAGATACCACCTGCTGTTGCCAACAATGCTGGGCCCCATGCAGCCAGCTGCTTTGGTGCCAAGAAGGGCAAAGGTGAGTATTGTGCTGCAGCCCTCCTCTGACCTGCCTGTGGTGTAGGGAGAAGTGTGGATGAGACTCCAGGTGCAGGGCTTTGCCGATGAGGCTGCAGTTCTGTGTGGCCGCTTCCCTTGCTGTGTGCTTTGGTGGTGGTGGTGGTGGTGGTGGTGGTGGTGGCAGTGGTGGCGGTGGTGGCGGTGGTGGCAGTGGTGGTCATAGCTAGTGGTGGTGGTGCTGGGGGGTGCTGGCTGGTGGCAGCCAGCAGCATCAGTGACTTGGGTATGGGAGGACAGCAACTCAGTGAATGTGGGGCCCTCTCCCCGTTCCTCCTGCGCATCTCCGTGTGCTGTTCCTCTGCTTTCCTGCTTATTTGCCTATGATCCTGTTGACACCTTTCTCCTGCATTTCTCTCCTCTGCTTTCCACTTTGGGTGACACGTGGGCAGATGAGTGGTTCTCCAGAGGTGAGTGGGCGCTTGGACTTGTCGGTGTGCCATCTGCATGTTTCAGTCTCAGTGCCCCTAGCCTGCCCTTACCTCGCCTCCCCTGTGCTGCACGTAGGTAGTCCATTCCAGAGGGCCACTGAGACAAGCTAGCTCCTCTGAGCTCCTGCCATGGCATGTTATTCTGGGCAGTGTTCCCTGTTACCAGAACTCAGTCCACAGTACTGAGAGTGGTTACCCTTGTTCCCTGCCTGCTGCCTGCTTCTGTCCTCGTTTCCACCTAGCCCCTGTTGGGATGAGGGAGGGCTGCTTTGGCCTTGCAATGGATCTGTAGGCCAGAGATGCTGTCTAAAGAATGATGGTGTGCCAGATGAAATCTCTGCCCCCTTCTCTTCCCCTTCCCTATCACTATAGGGAAGAAGCCCACAGAGGATCCAGCAAATGACACAGTAGATTTCCCTAAAAGAACCAGTCCTGCTCGAGGTAAGTAAGGTGTTTTTTCTTTTCTGTCTCTAGAGCTCTCATATAGTATTGGTGTTTGATGGCCTAAAAGCAGACTATGTCCCCTGCTTACTGTCCTCTCCTCTTAACTTACGGGTTTGAGGTGATGACCAGCACATTGGGGCACGGTAGAGTTACAGCAGGCACTTGCAGAGACTGCTTGTGGGCCAAGCAGTGATGTTGAACACTTGAAGCATCTCTGGCTCCTTTTTTTTTTTTTTTTTTGCGTTTCCAGGGATTGAACTCAGGACCCTGTGCTTGCTAGGCAAGTGCTTATTCTACTCAGCTATCTCCCCAGCCCTCTCTGGCTTTGTGGGCTCACTGTATGGATGAATGTAAAGTTTAGAGCTCACAGCTCTCCGAGGACATGACGCTGAAGTGTTGTTAGATCTGTGATGGTCGCTTTCACGCCTCATGATGGGTGGGGGAATGACTGGGTTCCATTAGAAATGATTTGCTGGAGAGGAGTTCTTAGCCCTGAGCTTAGTGTCAGTGAGCTCAGCATTCACGGTGTAGTGAGGCAGAGAAAGCTGTCAGGGAGGAGAGTGCAGGGGAGGAGAGCACGACTGGCTGTACCTGTTCACGAGTGGCTTGTTATTGCTAAGCAGGAGTGGAGTCACACCTGAGTGTGCTGTTGAGTGCGTAAGGGAGCTGCGGAGCCCTGCAGAGTAGCAGAATACGTGCATTGGTCTAGAGTGCGCAGGTGTCTGGTTGATTTCACATGCTATCTTCTTGCCCTTCCCTGGTATAGGATATGAGCTCCTGTTTCAGCCAGAGGTGGTCCGGATATACATCTCACTCCTCAAGGAGAGCAAGACTCCTGCCATCCTAGAAGCCTCCGCTGGAGCCATTCAGAACTTATGTGCTGGGCGCTGGACAGTGAGTCCCTTTCAGAAAGTGGACCTGTAGGTGGGAAGGCGTTGGTAATGGGCCCCGCCATTTGTAGTCTCCCACCATCCGTGTGTCCCTTGTAGTACGGCCGGTACATCCGCTCTGCGCTGCGTCAAGAGAAGGCTCTCTCGGCCATCGCTGACCTCCTGAGCAGCGAGCATGAGCGTGTGGTGAAAGCGGCCTCTGGTGCGCTGAGGAATCTGGCTGTGGACGCTCGCAATAAGGAGCTCATTGGTAAGGAGCCAAGCACCAGCCTTACCTAGTAGGTGGCACAGTGCCTGCAGGGTCACAGGTACATGGGGAGCCACTGGCTGGAAGGAGCTCAGCCCTCTGTGGTGACACCCCTGGGCTAGAGCTGCTCTGGAATGCTCGGAGGCGAGGACCATGGAGACAGCCCAGGAGTTCTGTGACCTGAGCACCGCACTCCTTTACCTCCTGTTCTCAGTCAATATCCACCACTTTACACAGGGCTGTTCTGCTTGCAGTAGGGTGAAGAAACAGAAGGGGGGCTTGAAGTTAGTGTAGTGGTTGGTGGCAGAGCCTTTGTTGGCTCCTAACACTTTCTAGTGACTGCTGTCCTGAGTGCACCTGTGGGGTGAGCAGTGAGTTCATGGCTGGCCCCGTCTTCTGTCCCTGCCAGTGCCTGGCAGCCCTGTGGGCTGCGAGAGCGACTCATGAGGAAGTTGCCGGGCACGGCCTGGTGGCCGCCATGCGCCACGTGTGGCTCCTCACACTTGCCCCTTACCTGGGTTCCTTCCACCTTGCTGCTGCAGGCAAGCATGCCATTCCTAACTTGGTGAAGAATCTGCCAGGGGGCCAGCAGAACTCCTCCTGGAACTTCTCTGAGGATACTGTTGTCTCTGTTTTGAATACCATCAATGAAGTTATTGCTGAGAACTTGGAGGCTGCCAAAAAACTCCGAGAGACACAGGGTATTGAGAAGCTAGTGTTGATCAACAAATCAGGGTGAGCTCACACAGCATCACAGTGAGGGGTGGGGGATTTTGGAGAAAGAGAAGAGGCTGCTGGGAAAGTGGCTTCCTCTTGTCTTTCTGGGATGGTGGGAGGAGGTATTGCTCTACTTTGTCTTAAGATCCATGAATTGGTAGCAGGCTTTTCTTTTGTAGTAGTAAGGAATGAACCCAGAGTTGAGCTATACAGCCACCCCACTCGCCCCCCTTATTTTTGAAACTGTAGTGTAGGCTGGCCTTGAACTGATTGGTGTAGGCCAACCTCAACAGCATTTCTCCTGTCTTGTCTCCCAAGGGCTGGGATTACGGTTTCTAGACTGCTTAAATTTTTATTTTGAGATAGGATCTTATTCAGGTGCCCAGGCTGCTCTCAAATTTGCAGTCCTTCTGCCTCAGCCTCCCTGTGAATGGCTGGGATTACAAGCAGGTGCCCTGCTGGATTTCTGAGGGGGTGTTCTAAGCTGTTGGTTGAAGTGGATGGTAAGTTGCTTCTCTGGTCTTGCATCCAAATTTCACGTGGTGTTGCTTTCCTTCAAAGGAATCGCTCAGAAAAAGAAGTCCGAGCTGCAGCGCTGGTATTACAGACAATCTGGGGATACAAAGAGCTGAGGAAGCCACTGGAGAAAGAAGGGTGGAAGAAGTCAGACTTTCAGGTATTGTCATGCTGGGCAGCAGGAGGGCTCAGGCCTCCTGCTCCCTATGCATATTCTACCTTGCTCCCTACCAAGACTGGTGTTGGGGAGGAGTAACCAAGAGCCACTGCTGTGGACTCAGGTATGGGTGTGGAGGTGGGAGGCAGGGCAGGGAGCCTGGTGTGGTCAGAGGGCCTCTGGAGAAGGAGGTGCAGAGGAGCAGGGGCAGGACATGCACTGGTGGATGTAGGGCTCCTGACTGTGTCTCTGTGTACCTCAGGTGAACCTGAACAGTGCCACGCGGAGCCAGAGCAGTCACTCCTACGATGACACCACACTCCCCCTCATTGACCGCAACCAAAAGCTAGGTATGGGTCAGGCTGCAGTGTGTCCTTCTCCCACTCCTGGGGCGGTGCTGGGCCGGGCAGCTGAGAGCAAGGCACTTGTATTTGTTCCCCAGCGGTGATTCTTTTCAAGGTGGGATGTGGGATTCCTCTATTGCAGAGCGAGTCCTAGCATCTCTCTACTTTTTAAATTTTTATATAAGATCAAATAATGCATATGTACTGTTAAAATTAGAAAATGCAGACAACTAGAAAAACAACAGTAAACCAGTTATTTCTACCACCCAGTGTTAACCACTACACATTTAAAACCCTTTTGCCATGCAAACAAACACATTTCTCCAAGAAATGCGCAAGTTTTTCCATTTCTCCTTGAACATGTGCCTAGGCCCTCTGCTCTCAGTGAGCGTGAGCCCCTGCTCCTCAGCCCTGGCTGGGCTCAGCCCTGGCTGGGCCCAGCCCTGTGAGCCTGTGCGGCTTTCTCGCCGCATTCCTGAGCTACGCAGAGTCCGCCTTTGCTGGAGGATGACTCAATGGAGCTGTCGCTGTTGGCAGTGGTCATGTTTCTGCCTGCATGCGGTGGGCATCTCTTACATGCCCAGTGCTGAGGGAGAGGAGAGGCTCCCCCGGTGCTTCTACTGCACGTGGAAGCGGTGTGATTGTTGTCCTTGTCTGGAGTGCTGACTAGAGTCACTGCCTGTTTGTGCAGTACCATTCTACTTGAAGAAAGTGACTAGATGAGAACTATCAGTATTACAGGGGATTTCACTGGCATTTGCTCAAAAATGAATTCAGGAGCTGTGCATGGTGCATATGCCTTTAATCCCAGCACTCTGGGAGGCTGAGGCAAATTTTAGCCCAGGCTGGGCACCTTTCATGAGGCCTTGTCTTAAACAAGGTGGGGATGTAGCTCAGTGTGAAGGCCCTGGGTTCAATCCTAAGTGATGCAAAGCCAAAATAATGAACTAGCCTGTGGTTGCAGTAAAATGCAATGAATGAAATGAGCTTGTTGCTTTGTGCAAAATAACTGATAGTATTTTCTGCCTTAGCTTTGAACTGAAAATCAAAATGTTGAAAATTTGAGGCTATCTCTGTGAGTCTGCTAACTTACGTTCTAATGATATCAGTGTGACATCAGTGAATGTAATTCTTAAAAACAAAATGTAGTGCTTGTCTGGCAAGCACAATGTCCTAAGTTTGATCCCTGGTACCCCCCACTCCCCCAAAATAGTATGAAATGAAGTGTGTTAATATCTGGAATATCCACAGACTTCTGTGAACTAGATTTGAGGTAGGGCTTTGCTTGTCATTCACGCTGGCTTTATCCTTGCAGTAACCCGCCTGCCTCAAGTCTCCCAAGTATGGTGGGTGGGGTCACAGCGTTGGGCTGCCGTGGCCTAGGTGGGCATGGTGATGTTTTGCAGTTGACCAGATTTGTGATATATCCGACTTGTGCCTGGGTAATTAGCCTATGCTAAGTACAAGTCAGGCCAGTGGGTTTTAGTTGAACAGGATACAAAGAGATTGTGTGGTTTCATGTTTCACATTGCTGCTAACCTTTAAGAACTTTTAAGCTTTGAGCCAACGTGGTGAAGGTCTGTAATCCCAGCACTGAGGGAGACTGAGTCAGGAGGGTCACAAGTTTGAGGCTCCTCTGTGTAGTTTAGCAAGATCTTATCTGGAAATACTAAAATGAAGTATTTGGGGATATAGCACAGTGATGACCCTGGGTTCAGTCCTCAGTACTGCAAAAAGAAACAAAAAAAACTGCTCCCAGGATTGAGAACACAGCAGTGGGAATGTTTGCTTAGCTTGAGGAGGCCCTGGATGTGATCCCTGGTTCTATGTGCTGAGGAGTTATACATATACAGTTTCCTGGAAAGGCTATTGAGATCCACCTTTTCCCAACTTTTTACCTGTGTGAGGCTGGATTTTCTTCTTTATTCATCCCCAGAGTAACATGCCATAGCAGACTGAATGCAGAAACAGATGTGAGAATCCAGCTTTCTTTGATTAAACCAAAGCTTAAAGTTGTATGCAAAGCTGTGTGCAATGTCTTATATTAAAAATACTAGAATCTAGGCTAGGGATATATAGCTGTAAGTGCGAAGTCCTGAGTTTGATTCCTGGTACTGAAGGGAGGGGATTATGTATAGATATGGTGGTACCCACCTGTGATCCCAGGACTCAGGAGGATGAGGCAGGAGTATCCCAATGTGTTCTATGACAGCTTGGATTACCTAGCAAGGCCTTGTTGTAGTACCCAGCAACAAAAGCAAAGGCAAAACCAAAAAATTACTATACCATGTAGTAAATTTTATTTTTCAAGCAAAGTAGACATAACTTCTCAGTATAGTAGATACTAATATGTATGATTGACCAGTGAAAGCTCTTTGGCCCTCACAGTTTTGTGTTTCAGTGCAGCGCTGGGGATTGAACCTAGGGCCTTCCTATACTACGTGAAGGCTCTGTTACTAAGCTGCATCCTCAGCCCTGCTCTGCAGGCTGTAAGACAGAAACAAGGCCTTGAGGCCAAGTGATGTACAAAGCTGCTAGTCTGAGTTCTTGTTGTCTGCAGGACAGGGCCGTGCTGAGGGCTGGGCTTTATTACCACTGTCTCGTGCGTGGTGGGCTCAGTGAGAACCCAGCACAGGAAGGGCAGGAGGACAGACCATAGGGCAGTTGGTGATGTGTACAGATGCTGAGAGCTGGTTTTGATGTGGATAACTTTCTGACTTCATGTAGATAAGAAACCTGACCGGGAAGAAATTCAAATGAGCAATATGGGATCAAACACAAAATCATTAGGTAGGTAATGAGCTCCCACCCCAGGACGCGGACTAGTATTTCCCTGGATGAGCAGCCTGCTGGGCTCTGCAGTGTCCTCCTGGTGCCTCCCCACTCGCCACCCTGCACAGGCCTAGTGCCCTGTCTCCTTCCTGCACTTTCTCAGAATCCTCAGAAGATGTGTGCCTCCCCTGTCCCTGCAGAGTGACGCTCATGTCCCCGAATGTAGCCTTCCACAGCCTGAGTCACCCTCTTCCCGTTTTCTTCAAGCACTCACTCAGCCTTCCTGGTCTACTTGCTGCTGTCTTCTTGCTTTTCCTTTCTGAACTGTCCTTCCCATTTGCTGTGTAAATCTCTCTTCATCCCAAAGGCTTAACTCAAGTTCTGTTTTCCTTTGTCAGGTCCTTCCATCTGCTGCATATGTCACTTTTCTCTATTACAGTCCGTGTAGAGACTGACCTTTGGGGTCAGCCCCATTGTCACTCTTCAGCTCTGGGAGCTTCATTTATGCGCTCTCCTGCCTTACCAAGTTCCTTTGAAGCCCAGGACTGTCAGACTTGATGGCTTTCTGGAGCCCCCAGCAAAGCTCAGTTCCCAGCAGAGGTGCCTAAGTCATACCTAGAAGTGGTACACAGGGCCTCCAGGCGCTGCCATGTGTCTGTGTACTGTGTTCACAGATAACAACTACTCCACACTGAGCGAGAGAGAACATAACAGAACACTGGATCGAAGTGGGGACCTGGGTGACCTGGAGCCGCTGAAGGGAACGCCCTTGATGGTAAATTCTCTTCATATGTTGCTGCCCATCCAAGGCCAGTTCCGTTCTGAGGCCTACTGTGTCCTGTGGAGTAGGGAAGAAAGACAAAGACAGACTCTTTGGTGGGAGTTTGCAGGAAGAAGTAGGAATTTTGATTCATTGGGATTTTTGCGTCAGCCAGATTGGAAGAAGGATGCCTGTGAAGGTGTTACTGACATGACTAACACTAACCGATCTGTTCTCACCCTTTCCTTGCTTGTACCTGCCTGTTCATGAATGTTTTGCCCTTCTTCTCCCTGGCTGGTTTGAATGTACACATTCTAGAGTTTTCCCTAGGCCCGGTATGCCCTTGGAAGGCTCTTCTCTCTCCATACTAACCAATTGCATGTGTTCACAGCAGGCCGAGGGGCAGGAGTCTCTGGAGGAAGAGTTGGATATGTTGGTTTTGGATGATGAGGGGGACCAGGTGTCTTACCCCTCCATGGTATGTCCTCCAGCCCCTTCCAGATTGTCCCCAAGGAAGGAGGCACCTGTGAGCCTGCAGTTTGTAATCATGTTCCTCTGATCAGGCCAGAGACACGAGTCTCAGCTCTGTGGGCCTGGGTTTCTGCTTCTGTGATTGTGCTGCCCGAGAGGCTGGGCCGCGCAGCTGGTGATCTGCTTCTCTACTGTGTGCTGCTTTCCTTCCTCTTGATTTGCCCATGTTTCCCATGCCTTCTTTCCTTATTCCCACTGCCACTAATGTCCTTTTTCTCTTTTCCCACAGCAGAAGATTTAGCACCACTCCCTCTATTCCATCTGGGCTTATAATATATGTACTTTCATTTTTTGGTGGTGAAACAGACTGATTTTTTCCCTTTCTTCGCTGGACTGTTGTGCCAACTGCCAGGCTGCCTCCTGCCCTTTGCTCTGGACTCCTGGCTTCTCACAGTGAAGTGACCAGACCCGTGCACCCACCCCGACTCAGCCTCGGGGGTCCTGCCAGGAAACCTGAGTGTGGTGTGCGCACTGAATCTCAGTCTCGAATCTCAAAAAAACTGCTGAAACTGCTGCAGATGAGCTTCTGGCTGACTTCCCGGGAACTCGGCCTTGTATGGAGGGAGGGAGGGAGGGAGTGGGAATCTTCACTGGAAGGCATGGAGCCCCGAGCTTTGTGCTGTGTATGCAATGTCCAGCAATCTGCTACGCGGATGGTTCTTACTCAAAATCATTTTTCCTGGTGGGGAAGGGACTTTTGTTTTCTTCCGGAGAATGGGAAGCATGAACCTTTCCCTATTCCAGTGGCTATTTTGGAAAAAGAAGGCTGACAACACTGGCACATTCCGCCTGGTGAGGGCCTGTGCGTAGTGGAAACTTTGCTGCCCTCATCTCGGGCAGGACCTCGAAGACCTGCAGGCTCCATCCTGTCAGTGAGCCTCATGGTAGTAGCCCTGGTCTTTCTCCTCTTCCATCTGTGCTGAGCCCACTAGCCTGAAGGAGGCTGCTCAAGAGGAGAATGTCGTGAAGTCTGGCGGAGGAGCTGGATGTCTTTGGGGAAGAAGAACCTCCAGGAGGAGCTGGGAGGAACGTGCAGGAAGCTACAGAGGCTGCCCTGCCCCACCCTCCTCCTGCCCTCCAGCCTGTCCTCCCCACCCCCTTCTTAGATTGGTTGGCGCCAATAGGACCTGGTGTACATAGCTCCTGTCCTCCCTTACGAGGTGGCGATTGCCCTGGCTTTGCCTCCTCTCTGTGCCTTTGGCCTGGGTGCATCTCCTCCCTTCCTCCCACGTGCCTTCCTTTGCCTCTACAGTCTCATTTCTCATGATTTTGCAAGAAAGTATTTTGTTGCTTTCATGCCCACTATTGGCCCTCAACAGCATGAGGATGTGGGGAGAGGAGACTCAGCTCCTCCATTAGGGATTGGTGTAGCTCTCTTTCTGCCAGGGCAAGCTCTTCTCAGCTGCACGGGGTTGGGATTTGTGTGAGTCTCATCCTGATGGGTCTTACAGTGTGGGTGGCAGAGGAGGAGGCAATGTGCCCCTTACTCCTTTGTTGTTGGTGTTCACTACCACTGTGGGAGGGATCCTAGCTACATGGGTTCCCTGCCCCAGGCCCCCTCTGGCTTTCCTATGGATCAGCAGGTTGGCTAGCAAAACCAGATGCTAGATGGCTTGGTTTTTTTTTTTTTTTTTTTCTTTAACTTTTTCTTATTTGCCTCCTATATCCCTTAATCCAAAAGCTCTGTTCAGTGCAACTGGAATTGCTCCTCCCTCTTCCCTTCCCTGCCTATTCAACTGAGGCTCCCGGCCCCCCAGCACCTTCCCTCCCACCTTCCCCCACTCCACCCACCTTTTCTGGTCAGAAGGACTTTTGCTGTCTGTGACCACAGAGCTTGCTGGCGGGGACCCTGCCCCACCGGCCCCCGACTCCGCAGTGGTTGCTCGTGTCCTCTGCTCTCCTGGTGCTCTCTCTTCTTGGTGCGGTGCGGGTGATAGAATAGCCATGGGCTTTGGGGACCTCTAACCGTTTGTTTTCCCATTTTCACTTAGAAACACACTAAACATTCAACTCCAGAAAACCAAAAATCCCACCTTCCCACCGAATACTACTTGGAGCGTCTTCTGCTCCTTACATTTGTTCTTTTTCTTTCTGTCCTTAATGCTTTTAAAAACAAATGAGTTTTTATATAAATAAAGTTTTTAAAGTGTGCGTGTGGATGGCCTGTGTGTTCCTCCGGAGCTGTGTTTGCTCCTCTTCCTCTTCACCTGCTCCCATGTGGCTTGCTTTGCCGTCTCTCCACAGCTGCCAGAAGGCACTTTCTTACTTGCAGCAGGGTGTGTTTATTTTGCACTCAGTCCCACCTGGGCAAGACTGTTAAATTTCATATGAAAGTCTTTTGTATTTAGTACAGGGTCTATACAGATTGGACTCTAGTGAGATCCTCCTGTTTTCAGCCTTCCCAGCTCTGGGATTATAGGCTTGCACCACCACACCCAATCTCAATCCTGTCTCAGTTTGCCCCCCGGGCAGTGATCAGAACCCTGGTCTAAGCAGGAGCTTTAATCCGATGTGCTATCTGGCTCGCCCTGAAACATTCTTTTCCTTCTGAAGATTCTTAAAAGAAATGTGGCTGCCACAGAGCTGGGGATCTGACCTAGAGCTGGGAGGCTGAGGTGTGAAGAACCCATGACTTTGTGAGTCTCCAGGACTCTCATGGTTGTTGGACAAAACTAACATGGGATTAAAGCCTCCTGCAGTGCATGACCTGCTGCTGGACACCACAGTGAGCTGAGAAGTGGATGTGGGCTCCAGCCGCTGTTCTACAGGCATGGAGGTGTGGAGTTGGAAGTCTCCTGTGCAGCCTAGCCTACCAGGGTCATACTGCTTCTCAGCCCGTGTGTAGTAGGGTTGAGTCCATACTGGTTGATAGGACAGCAGTTTGTTCTTTTTTTGGTGGAACCAGGGATTGAACTCAGGCCCTTGTGCTTGCCAGGCAAGCGCTTACTTTTACTGAGCCATCTCCCCAGCCCCTAGGACAGCAATTTGTGTCCTACCAGGTACTGTGGGGTGCATAGCAAGTACTCAGGTTACCTGGGATTGCCTTTCCTTAGATGCCAAGGGTTATGACCTACAGGAAGAGATTTATTTTCTGGGCACCCTTCCATTCTATACTATGACTTGAAAATCTCTAGAGGCTTTATGTAAAATGCTTTCTGTGTGCCTGCATCTTTAAAGTTACATAGTGAGTGAAGCCAGAGAGATAGAAGCATAAGCACCAACCTGGCAAACACAAGGACCTGAATTTGGTCCCCAGCCCCACATGCTATATGGTCATCTCCCTGGTTGCCCAGGTGCCCACTATGTGGCTCTGGAAATGGGCATGGTGTCGCACACCTGTAATCCCAGCACTGAGGGCGGGGATGCTGAGGCAGGAGGATCATTGGGAGTTCAAGACCAGTGTGGATTACAAAGTAAGCTCAAGGTCAGCCCAAACTGCATAGTGAGACCATGTCTTAAAAAGGGGGGATGGGCTGGGGTGATGGCTCAGTGGAATAAGCACTTCCTCTGGCAAGCGCAAGGGACCGAGTTCAATTCCCAGTTCCACCAAAAAAAGCGGGGAGGGGGGAGGCTGGGGGAGAAAAACAGGAAAGAAAGATATGGACAAAAGACAATGTATATTATCTGGACCTTTGGGAAAAGATAATGGGATATAGTGCCATTTAAAGAGAAAGGCAAAACAAAACTCCTGAGTTTGAGTATGACAAAAGGCTTCCCTGCAGATTTGGGAAGCTTGGTCAGGTGTGTGGCGCAGTTTTAGTTCAAGCTCCCTAGGAAGCTAAAATAGGAGTCCTGATCACTCCTTTAAGGCAGGCTTGTCTCCAAAAGGCTGGGAGTGCAGCACAGCACTCACTGGGTTCAATTCTCTCTTCTGGCCAAAATACACAAAAATTTAGAAGTCCAGTGGTCCACCCCCAAGCAAAAGCAGCCCATCTAGGATCATTACAATAAGCTGTGGAGAAGCAATGTGGGGAGTTAGGAAAGAATCAAGTATCTGCAGAAAACAGCAGACAATTTCATCTCCAGCAAGGAAAGAAAACTTTCTCGAGTTAGGAAGCATCGTTTCCGGGAAGATAGCTCAGTGGAATAAGCGCTTCCTTGGCATGCGCAAGGGCCTGAGTTCAATCCCTGGTTCCTCTGGGAGCTGGGGCCAGGGGGCGCTGAGCTCCAGGTCAGCCTGGAATACAGCAAGAGCCTGCCAGAACCGCCTCCCAAGTGGGGGTTAAGGACAAGGGTCCCAGGAAGTCAGCCCTTTCTCAAAGGAGTCCTGCAGGGAAAGGAATGATCTCAGGAGGCAAGAACTGGCAGTGAGCAAGACCTAATCTGCATGTGTGCCCACGTGGACACAACCCGAGGTGGGAATGCTCGTAGGTCCAAAGGGCAATGAGAGCATGCACTGAGTTTTGGCTTCTTAGATTTGAAAGCCGAAATCCTGGTGCAGACTAACAAAACTGAATAACCACTAGAGAACATATAGAGCACCAACAGCTTCACTTCAGGGAGGATGGGAGGACCCCAGTGGTGGCTGCGGGTGGCAGTGGCAGCAGCAGTGGCCAGGGAGAGAGAGCTTTGTGCAGAGTAAAGTGGATGAGGACGGAGAGCACAGGTCCATGCCCCAGCTAATGACCCAGAGAGAAGTGTTGGGTGCCTTGAGCTGCCAGTCTGGCCTGAAGATGGCAGGATGGACAGCCCAGCCTCTTGCTGGCTCGTACATTGAACTGTGGTACAAGCCTTGTCTCGGGATCCTCCCATGTTCTAATAGGGCTGGGCTGAAGCTGGGGCAACAGGCCAGCACTTCACTGGCTCTTCCCATGGGAACTGTTGGCAGTGTTGGATTGCCAAGTTCATCTCTGCCACGTCAGTCATTTCTTGGGCTCCAAGGAGGGTTTCTCAGGAAGTTGACTGACATTTTGTTATAGTACTGCAGAGACATTTGAATAGATGTCTTCTTCATGATGTGCTAAGGCAAATCTACAATGTCTGTTGCTTAAATCTCTCTGTCTCTTTTTGTGTGGCAATGGGTATTGAACCCACGACCTTCACGCTGAGCTTCATTCCCTGCCTTTAAAAAAAAATCTCTTTAAAATTTTTGTACAGGTGGGCTGGGGAGATGGCTCAGTAGAATAAGTGCTTCCCTGGCAAGTGTAAGGGCCTGAGTTCAATCCTCAGTTCTGCCAAAAAAAATAGATAAAATAAGATAAAAAATGTGTACAGGGTCTTACTATGCAGCTGAGTCATAGTGTTTTCCTGTCTCAGCCTTCCCAATGCTGGGATTACAGTGTGCACCCCCACACCTGGTTTCAGTGGCCAGCATGACCCCCCACTCCTGAGGCTCTGGGGCTGGCATATGGGATCAGGAGTCGAACCTGGGTCCTTGTACTTTCCTGCTTAGACCACTGAGCTATCACTCCAGCCCATTTCCTGCCTTTTAAGTTTTTTAAATTTTTGGGACAGAGCTTCCCTAAGTCACTCAATTGCCTAGACTGAGCTTGAACTTGGGATCCCCCTGCCTCAGTCTCCAGAGTGCTGGAATTACAGGCGGCGCCACTGCCCCCATCTTTAATCCTTTGCTCTTTTTCAGGGTTAGTGTCTCTGAAATCTGGCTCTGATTTTGAGGTAGTTCAGAATGATAATGTGTATGGAATACTCTGTCTAAACTTGGGCTCTTGGAGGAGACTGCCTACTCAATCTTCAGCAGATGCGCTGAGCTCTGGGCATGGCGTGGCAAAGAGGGAAAAGCAGAAGTAGAGTGGGCGTGGCTGCATGGAGGACAGCAGCTGGCTCTCACCAGGCTCTTCTCCACGTGCAGTGTGTGCATGGGTTGATGTCCTTATTTTATTTTTTAAAATGTATTTAGTGCTGGGTCTACAGGGTCTCACTACTAGACCAGACTTGTAGTGATCTTCCTGTTTTCAGCCTCCCTAACCCTGGGAGTGTGCCACCACATCCGGTCTCAGTCTGTCTTAGCGCACCCTAGGGTCCGGGCCAGCACAGCACGCTAGGGATTGAATCCCCACCCCTGCACCTGCCTAAGCAAACGCTTTAGTCGGCTGAGCTCTCTGGTCGGCCCCTTGATGTCCTTATCTTGTTGGTGATGACTGCTCAGTTGCGTCCAGGGATTCAGCCAAGTGGTAAGCAGGCCCCGCCCGCTGGGAAGTTCCGCACTGGGGGGGGGGGGGGGGCTGTTCTGGCTGAGTCAGCACCTTTGGGACTGGCCCTGGCCCAGGGTGAAGTAGAGGGCAAGGGTGAGGGCAGAGAGATTACAGAGGTACACCTGAGCCCAGCGAAGTTCAGGAAGTCTGATGGGTGCTTGGTAGGCTAGGAAAGGATTCCCTCAGAGGGCCTTAAGGCCGTGGTGTTTGTTTTTGATGTTTTGAGACAAGGTCTCACTACCTAATTTAGGTTTCCCTGACTGGTCTCCAACACAGGGTGATTTTCCTGCCTCAGCCTACAGAGTGCTGCGATTGCTGGTGTGCACCACCAAGTCCAGCCGCGCTGCACTTTGTTTGAATCTTTTTTTTTTTTTCTTTTTGGTGGGGGAGGGAACCAGGGATTGAACTCAGGCCCTTGTGGCTTGCCAGGGAAGCGCTTATTCCACTGAGCCATCTCCCTGGCCCCCTTTTGAATCTTTTTAAGGTTAAAAAGAAAAATAATAATTTTCATGCAAAGCCCAAGAGAGAGATGAAAGGGCTTAGTTGAATGAAAGAAGAAATATATACATGCATTAAGTGCCTGGCTATAGGGCAGGCCTCTCTGGTGATATTGATGCTGCAGTGACCCCAGGATCTGGTGCCCAGGGAGCGTGCGGTACATCACTTCCCTGTGAGGCGATGCCTCCTTAGGCAGTGATGTCACCAGGTCACTAGCGTATCTGAGAGGAAAGGACTGGGTGAGCCCTTGGAGCCACGGCTCTCAGTCGAGATGGGGTAAGGAGTATGGGGTCGTGAATCTGAGCAACAGCTTGCCAACTGTAGCTGTGTGTGGCCCGCCTCATCCTGAACACTTGGACACGAGAGGGAAAGGACATGAGTGTAAACAGTAATAGCAAACAGTTTTGGGGGGCCCAGGGAGATGGCTCAGTGGAATAAGTATTTCTCTGGCAAGTGCAAGGGCCTGAGTTCAAATCCCTGGTTCCACCAAAAA